>JBBPBP010000427.1:5634-45868 GCA_037974735.1 Cicer chorassanicum
AGGTCATTTTCGTCCTCCCAAGGCTTATTCTCGTCCAATTAGGGTTTTAACCAATCTTGTGCATCCAATAAGTGATTTTTTGTCATTGGTTGAACATTTAGGTTATTTTCGTCCTCCCAACGCTTATTCTCGTCCAAATTAGGGTTTTTAACCAATCTTGTGCATCCAATAAGTGATTTTGTGTCATTGGTTGAACATTTAGGTCATTTTCGTCCTCCCCAGGTTTATTCTCGTCCAATTAGGGTTTTTAACCAATCTTGTGCATCCAATAAGTACATTTGTGTCATTGGTTGAACATATAGGTCATTTTCGTCCTCCCTAGGCTTATTCTCGTCCAATTAGGGTTTTTAACCAATCTTGTGCATCCAATAAGTGATTTTGTGTCATGGGTTGAACATTTAGGTCATTTTCGTCCTCCCTATTCTTATTCTCGTCCAATTGGGGTTTTTAACCAATCTTGTGCATCCAATAAATGATTTTGTGTCATTGGTTGAACATTTAGGTCATTTTCGTCCTCCCTAGGCTTATTCTCGTCCAATTAGGGTTTTTAACCAATCTTGTGCATCCAATAAGTACATTTGTGTCATTGGTTGAACATATAGGTCATTTTCGTCCTCCCTAGGCTTATTCTCGTCCAATTAGGGTTTTTAACCAATCTTGTGCATCCAATAAGTGATTTTGTGTCATGGGTTGAACATTTAGGTCATTTTCGTCCTCCCTATTCTTATTCTCGTCCAATTGGGGTTTCTAACCAATCTTGTGCATCCAATAAGTGATTTTGTGTCATTGGTTGAACATTTAGGTCATTTTCGTCCTCCCTAGGCTTATTCTCGTCCAATTAGGGTTTTTAACCAATCTGGTGCATCCAATAAGTACATTTGTGTCATTGTTTGAACATTTACGTCATTTTCGTCCTCCCTAGGCTTATTCTCGTCCAATAATGGTTTTTAACCAATCTTGTGCATCCAATAAGTGATTTTGTGTCATTGGTTGAACATTTAGATCATTTTCGTCCTCCCAAGGCTTATTCTCGTCCAATTAGGGTTTTTAACCAATCTTGTGCATCCAATAAGTACATTTGTGTCATTGGTTGAACATTTAGGTCATTTTCGTCCTCCCAAGGTTTATTCTCGTCCAATTAGGGTTTTTAACCAATCTTGTGCATCCAATAAGTGATTTTGTGTCATTGGTTGAACATTTAGGTCATTTTCGTCCTCCCTAGGCTTATTCTCGTCCAATTAGGGTTATTAACCAATCTGGTGCATCCAATAAGTGATATTGTGTCATTGGTTGAACATTTAGGTCATTTTCGTCCTCCCAAGGCTTATTCTCGTCCAATTAGGGTTTTTAACCAATCTTGTGCATCCAATAAGTACATTTGTGTCATTGGTTGAACATTTAGGTCATTTTCGTCCTCCCAAGGTTTATTCTCGTCCAATTAGGGTTTTTAATTAATCTTGTGCATCCAATAAGTACATTTGTGTCTTTGGTTGAACATTTAGGTCATTTTCGTCCTCCTAAGGCTTATTCTCGTCCAATTAGGGTTTTTAAACAATCTTGTGCATCCAATAAGTGATTTTGTGCCATTGGTTGAACATTTAGGTCATTTTCGTCCTCCCAATGCTTATTCTCTTCCAATTAGGGTTTTTAACCAATCTTGTGCATCCAATAAGTACATTTGTGTCATTGGTTGAACATTTAGGTCATTTTCGTCCTCCCAAGGCTTATTCTCGTCCAATTAGGGTTTTTAACCAATCTTGTGCATCCAATAAGTACATTTGTGTCATTGGTTGAACATTTAGGTCATTTTCGTCCTCCCAAGGTTTATTCTTGTCCAATTAGGGTTTTTAACCAATCTTGTGCATCCAATAAGTACATTTGTGTCATTGGTTGAATATTTAGGTCATTTTCGTCCTCCCAAGGCTTATTCTCGTCCAATTAGGGTTTTTAACCAATTTTGTGCATCCAATAAGTGCTTTTGTGTCATTGGTTGAACATTTAGGTCATTTTCGTCCTCCCAAGGCTTATTCTCGTCCAATTAGGGTTTTTAACCAATCTTGTGCATCCAATAAGTACATTTGTGTCATTGGTTGAACATTTAGGTCATTTTCGTCCTCCCAAGGTTTATTCTCGTCCAATTAGGGTTTTTAACCAATTTTGTGCATCCAATAAGTGATTTTGTGTCATTGGTTGAACATTTAGGTCATTTTCGTCCTCCCAAGGCTTATTCTCGTCCAATTAGGGTTTTTAACCAATCTTGTGCATCCAATAAGTAATTTTGTGTCATTGTTTGAACATTTAGGTCATTTTCATCCTCCCAAGGCTCATTCTCGTCCAATTAGGGTTTTTAACCAATCTTGTGCATCCAATAAGTGATTTTGTGTCATTGGTTGAACATTTAGGTCATTTTCGTCCTCCCAAGGCTTATTCTCGTCCAATTAGGGTTTTTAACCAATCTTGTGCATCCAATACGTGATTTTGTGTCATTGGTTGAACATTAAGGTCATTTTCGTCCTCCCAAGGCTTATTCTCGTCCAATTAGGGTTTTTAACCAACCTTGTGCATCCAATAAGTGATTTTGTGTCATTGGTTGAACATTTAGGTCATTTTCGTCCTCCCAAGGCTTATTCTCGTCCAATTAGGGTTTTTAACCAATCTTGTGCATCCAATAAGTGATTTTGTGTCATTGGTTGAACATTTAGGTCATTTTCGTCCTCCCAAGGCTTATTCTCGTCGAATTAGGGTTTTTAACCAATCTTGTGCATCCAATAAGTGATTTTGTGTCATTGGTTGAACATTTCGGTCATTTTCGTCCTCCCAAGGCTTATTCTCGTCCAATTAGGGTTTTTAACCAATCTTGTGCATCCAATAAGTACATTTGTGTCATTGGTTGAACATTTAGGTCATTTTCGTCCTCCCAAGGTTTATTCTCGTCCAATTAGGGTTTTTAACCAATCTTGTGCATCCAATAAGTGATTTTGTGTCATTGGTTGAACATTTAGGTCATTTTCGTCCTCCCTAGGCTTATTCTCGTCCAATTAGGGTTTTTAACCAATCTTTTGCAACCAATAAGTACATTTGTGTCATTGGTTGAACATATAGGTCATTTTCGTCCTCCCTAGGCTTATTCTCGTCCAATTAGGGTTTTTAACCAATCTTGTGCATCCAATAAGTGATTTTGTGTCATTGGTTGAACATTTAGGTCATTTTCGTCCTCCCTATTCTTATTCTCGTCCAATTGGGGTTTTTAACCAATCTTGTGCATCCAATAAGTGATTTTGTGTCATTGGTTGAACATTTAGGTCATTTTCGTCCTCCATAGGCTTATTCTCGTCCAATTAGTGTTTTTAACTAATCTTATGCATCCAATAAGTACATTTGTGTCATTGTTTGAACATTTACGTCATTTTCGTCCTCCCTAGGCTTATTCTCGTCCAATAATGGTTTTTAACCAATCTTGTGCATCCAATAAGTGATTTTGTGTCATTGGTTGAACATTTAGGTCATTTTCGTTCTCCCAAGGCTTATTCTCGTCCAATTAGGGTTTTTAACAAATCTTGTGCATCTAATAAGTACATTTGTAAAATTGGTTGAACATTTAGGTCATTTTCGTTCTCCCAAGGCTTATTCTCGTCCAATTAGGGTTTTTAACCAATCTTGTGCATCCAATAAGTGATTTTGTATCATTGGTTGAACATTTAGGTTATTTTCGTCCTCCCAAGGCTTATTCTCGTCCAATTAGGGTTTTTAACCAATCTTGTGCGTCCAATAAGTACATTTGTGTCATTGGTTGAACATTTACGTCATTTTCGTCCTCCCTAGGCTTATTCTCGTCCAATTAGGGTTTTTAACCAATCTTGTGCATCCAATAAGTGATTTTGTATCATTGGTTGAACATTTAGGTCATTTTCGTCCTCCCAAGGCTTATTCTCGTCGAATTAGGGCTTTTAACCAATCTTGTGCATCCAATAAGTACATTTGTGTCATTGGTTGCACATTTAGGTCATTTTCGTTCTCCCAAGGCTTATTCTCGTCCAATTAGGGTTTTTAACCAATCTTGTGCATCTAATAAGTACATTTGTGTCATTGGTTGAACATTTAGGTCATTTTCGTTCTCCCAAGGCTTATTCTCGTCCAATTAGGGTTTTTAACCAATCTTGTGCATCCAATAAGTGATTTTGTGACATTGGTTAAACATTTAGGTCATTTTCGTCCTCCCAAGGCTTATTCTCGTCCAATTAGGGTTTTAACCAATCTTGGGGATCCAATAAGTGATTTTTTGTCATTGGTTGAACATTTAGGTCATTTTCGTCCTCCCAAGGCTTATTCTCGTCCAAATTAGGGTTTTTAACCAATCTTGTGTATCCAATAAGTGATTTTGTGTCATTGGTTGAACATTTAGATCATTTTCGTCCTCCCAAGGCTTATTCTAGTCCAATTAGGGTTTTTAACCAATCTTGGGCATCCAATAAGTAAATTTGTGTCATTGGTTGAACATTTAGGTCATTTTCGTCCTCCCAAGGTTTATTCTCGTCCAATTAGGGTTTTTAACCAATCTTGTGCATCCAATAAGTGATTTTGTGTCATTGGTTGAACATTTAGGTCATTTTCGTCCTCCCTAGGCTTATTCTCGTCCAATTAGGGTTTTTAACCAATCTTGTGCATCCAATAAGTACATTTGTGTCATTGGTTGAAATATAGGTCATTTTCGTCCTCCCTAGGCTTATTCTCGTCCAATTAGGGTTTTTAACCAATCTTGTGCATCCAATAAGTGATTTTGTGTCATTGGTTGAACATTTAGGTCATTTTCGTCCTCCCTATTCTTATTCTCGTCCAATTAGGGTTTTTAACCAATCTTGTGCATCCAATAAGTGATTTTGTGTCATTGGTTGAACATTTAGGTGATTTTCGTCAACCCAAGGCTTATTCTCGTCCAATTAGGGTTTTTAACCAATCTTGTGCATCCAATAAGTACATTTGTGTTATTGGTTGAACATTTAGGTCATTTTCGTCATCCCAAGGCTTATTCACGTCCAATTAGGATTTTTAACCAATCTTGAGCATCCAATAAGTGATTTTGTGCCATTGGTTAAACATTTAGGTCATTTTCGTCCTCCCAAGGCTACTTGTCCAATTAGGGCTTTTAACCAATCTTGTGCATCTAATAAGTACATTTGTGTCATTGGTTGAACATTTAGGTCATTTTCGTCTTCCCAAGGCTTATTCTTGCCAATTAGGGTTTTTAACCAATCTTGTGCATCCAATAAGTACCTTTGTGTCATTGGTTGAACATTTAGGTCATTTTCGTTCTCCCAAGACTTATTCTCGTCCAATTAGGGTTTTTAACCAATCTTGTGCATCCAATAAGTGATTTTGTATCATTGGTTGAACATTTAGGTCATTTTCGTCCTCCCTAGGCTTATTCTCGTCGAATTAGGGCTTTTAACCAATCTTGTGCATCCAATAAGTACATTTGTGTCATTGGTTGAACATTTAGGTCATTTTCGTCTTCCCAAGGCTTATTGTCGTCCAATTAGGGTTTTTAACCAATCTTGTGCATCCAATAAGTGATTATGTGACATTGGTTAAACATTTAGGTCATTTTCGTCCTCCCAAGGCTTATTCTCGTCCAATTAGGGTTTTAACCAATCTTGTGCATCCAATAAGTGATTTTTTGTCATTGGTTGAACATTTAGGTCATTTTCGTCCTCCCAAGGCTTATTCTCGTCCAATTAGGGTTTTTAACCAATCTTGTGCATCCAATAAGTGATTTTGTGCCATTGGTTGAACATTTAGGTCATTTTCGTCCTCCCAAGGCTTATTCTCGTCCAATTAGGTTTTTAACCAATCTTGTGCTTCCAATAAGTGATTTTGTGCAATTGGTTGAACATTTAGGTCATTTTCGTCCTCCCAAGTCTTATTCTCGTCCAATTAGGGTTTTTAACCAATCTTGTGCATCCAATAAGTACATTTCTGTCATTGGTTGAACATTTGTGTCATTTTCGTCCTCCCAAGGCTTATTCTTGTCCAATTAGGGTTTTTAACCAATCTTGTGCATCCAATAAATGATTTTGTGTCATTGGTTGAACATTTAGGTCATTTTCGTCTTTCCTAGGCTTATTCTCGTCCAATTAGGGTTTTTAAACAATCTTGTGCATCCTATAAGTACATTTGTGTCATTGGTTGAACATTTAGGTCATTTTCGTCCTCCCTATTCTTATTCTCGTCCAATTAGGGTTTTTAACCAATCTTGTGCATCCAATAAGTGATTTTGTGTCATTGGTTGAACATTTAGGTCATTTTCGTCGTCCCAAGGATTATTCTCGTCCAATTAGGGTTTTTAACCAATCTTGTGCATCCAATAAGTACATTTGTGTTATTGGTTGAACATTTAGGTCATTTTCGTCATCCCAAGGCTTATTCACGTCCAATTAGGATTTTTAACCAATCTTGTGCATCCAATAAGTGATTTTGTGCCATTGGTTAAACATTTAGGTCATTTTCGTCCTCCCAAGGCTACTTGTCCAATTAGGGCTTTTAACCAATCTTGTGCATCTAATAGGTACATTTGTGTCATTGGTTGTACATTTAGGTCATTTTCGTCTTCCCAAGGCTTATTCTCGTCCAATTAGGGTTTTTAACCAATCTTGTGCATCCAATAAGTACATTTGTGTCATTGGTTGAACATTTAGGTCATTTTCGTCTTCCCAAGGCTTATTCTCGTCCAATTAGGGTTTTGAACCAATCTTGTGCATCCAATAAGTACATTTGTGTCATTGGTTGAACATTTAGGTCATTTTCGTCCTCCCAAGGCTTATTCTCGTCCAATTAGGGTTTTTAACCAATCTTGTGCATCCAATAAGTACATTTGTGTCATTGGTTGAACATTTAGGTCATTTTCGTCCTCCCAAGGTTTATTCTCGTTCAATTAGGGTTTTTGACGTATCTTGTGCATCCAATAATTACATTTGTTTTATTGGTTGAACATTTAGGTCATTTTCGTCCTCCCAAGGCTTTTTCTCGTCCAATTATGGTTTTTAACCAATCTTGTGCATCCAATAAGTACATTTGTGTCATTGGTTGAACATTTAGGTCATTTTCGTCCTCCCAAGGCTTATTCTCGTCCAATTAGGGTTTTTAACCAATCTTGTGCATCCAATAAGTACATTTGTGTCATTGGTTGAACATTTAGGTCATTTTCGTCCTCCCAAGGCTTATTCTCGTCCAATTAGGGTTTTTAACCAATCTTGTGAATCCAATAAGTGATTTTCTGTCATTGGTTGAACATTTAGGTCATTTTCGTCCTCCCAAGGCTTATTCTCGTCCAATTAGGGTTTTTAACCAATCTTGTGCATCCAATAAGTACATTTGTGTCATTGGTTGAACATTTAGGTCATTTTCGTCCTCCCAAGGTTTATTCTCATCCAATTAGGGTTTTTAACCAATCTTGTGCATCCAATAAGTGATTTTGTGTCATTGGTTGAACATTTAGGTCATTTTCGTCGTCCCAAGGCTAATTCTCGTCCAATTAGGGTTTTTAACCAATCTTGTGCATCCAATAAGTACATTTGTGTTATTGGTTGAACATTTAGGTCATTTTCGTCATCCCAAGGCTTATTCACGTCCAATTAGGATTTTTAACCAATCTTGTGCATCCAATAAGTGATTTTGTGTCATTGGTTGAACATTTAGGTCATTTTCGTCCTCCCTAGGCTTATTCTCGTCCAATTAGGGTTTTTAACCAATCTTGTGCATCCAATAAGTACATTTGTGTCAATTGTTGAACATTTAGGTCATTTTTCGTCCTCCCAAGGCTTATTCTCGTCCAATTAGGGTTTTTAACCAATCTTGTGCATCCAATAAGTGATTTTGTGTCATTGAATGAACATTTAGGTCATTTTCGTCCTCCCAAGGCTTATTCTCGTCCAATTAGGGTTTTTAACCAATCTTGTGCATCCAATAAGTAAATTTGTGTCATTGGTTGAACATTTAGGTCATTTTCGTCCTCCCAAGGCTTATTCTCGTCCAATTAGGGTTTTTAACCAATCTTGTGCATCCAATAAGTGATTTTGTGTCATTGGTTGAACATTTAGGTCATTTTCGTCCTCCCAAGGCTTATTCTCGTCGAATTAGGGTTTTTAACCAATCTTGTGCATCCAATAAGTGATTTTGTGTCATTGGTTGAACATTTCGGTCATTTTCGTCCTCCCAAGGCTTATTCTCGTCCAATTAGGGTTTTTAACCAATCTTGTGCATCCAATAAGTACATTTGTGTCATTGGTTGAACATTTAGGTCATTTTCGTCCTCCCAAGGTTTATTCTCGTCCAATTAGGGTTTTTAACCAATCTTGTGCATCCAATAAGTGATTTTGTGTCATTGGTTGAACATTTAGGTCATTTTCGTCCTCCCTAGGATTATTCTTCTCCAATTAGGGTTTTTAACCAATCTTGTGCATCCAATAAGTACATTTGTGTCATTGGTTGAACATTTAGGTCATTTTCGTCCTCCCAAGGTTTATTCTCGTCCAATTAGGGTTTTTAACCAATCTTGTGCATCCGATAAGTGATTTTGTGTCATTGGTTGAACATTTAGGTCATTTTCGTCCTCCCTATTCTTATTCTCGTCCAATTAGGGTTTTTAACCAATCTTGTGCATCCAATAAGTGATTTTGTGTCATTGGTTGAACATTTAGGTCATTTTCGTCCTCCCTATTCTTATTCTCGTCCAATTAGGGTTTTTAACCAATCTTGTGCATCCAATAAGTAAATTTGTGTCATTGGTTGAACATTTAGGTCATTTTCGTCCTCCCAAGGCTTATTCTCGTCCAATTAGGGTTTTTAACCAATCTTGTGCATCCAATAAGTGATTTTGTGTCATTGGTTGAACATTTATGTCATTTTCATCCTCCCAATGCTTATTCTCGTCCAATTAGGGTTTTTAACCAATCTTGTGCATCCAATAAGTGATTTTGTGTCATTGGTTGAACATTTAGGTCATTTTCGTCCTCCCAAGGCTTATTCTCGTCCAATTAGGGTTTTTAACCAATCTTGTGCATCCAATAACTACATTTGTGTCTTTGGTTGAACATTTAGGTCTTTTTCGTCCTCCAAAGGCTTATTCTCGTCCAATTAGGGTTTTTAACCAATCTTGTGCATCCAATAAGTGATTTTGTGTCATTGGTTGAACATTTAGGTCATTTTCGTCCTCCCTAGGCTTATTCTCGTCCAATTAGGGTTTTTAACCAATCTTGTGCATCCAATAAGTACATTTGTGTCATTGGTTGAACATTTAGGTCATTTTTGTCCTCCCTAGGCTTATTCTCGTCCAATTACAGTTTTTCACCAATCTTGTGCATCCAATAAGTGATTTTGTGTCATTGGTTGAACATTTAGGTCATTTTCGTCCTCCCTAGGCTTATTCCCGTCCAATTAGGGTTTTTAACCAATCTTGTGCATCCAATAAGTACATTTGTGTCATTGGTTGAACATTTAGGTCATTTTCGTCCTCCCCAGGCTTATTCTCGTCCAATTAGGGTTTTTAACCAATCTTGTGCATCCAATAAGTACATTTGTGTCATTGGTTGAACATTTAGGTCATTTTCGTCCTCCCTAAGCTTATTCTCGTCCAATTAGGGTTTTTAACCAATCTTGTGCATCCAATAAGTGATTTTGTGTCATGGGTTGAACATTTAGGTCATTTTCGTCCTCCCTAGGCTTATTCTCGTCCAATTAGGGTTTTTAACCAATCTTGTGCATCCAATAAGTGATTTTGTGTCATGGGTTGAACATTTAGGTCATTTTCGTCCTCCCTATTCTTATTCTCGTCCAATTGGGGTTTTTAACCAATCTTGTGCATCCAATAAGTGATTTTGTGTCATTGGTTGAACATGTAGGTCATTTTCGTCCTCCCTATTCTTATTCTCGTCCAATTAGGGTTTTTAACCAATCTTGTGCATCCAATAAGTGATTTTGTGTCATTCGTTGAACATTTAGGTCATTTTCTTCCTCCCTAGGCTTATTCTCATCCAATTAGGGTTTTTAACCAATCTTGTGCATCCAATAAGTACATTTGTGTCATTGGTTGAACATATAGGTCATTTTCGTCCTCCCTAGGCTTATTCTCGTCCAATTAGGGTTTTTAACCAATCTTGTGCATCCAATAAGTGATTTTGTGTCATGGGTTGAACATTTAGGTCATTTTCGTCCTCCCTATTCTTATTCTCGTCCAATTGGGATTTTTAACCAATCATGTGCATCCAATAAGTGATTTTGTGTCATTGGTTGAACATTTAGGTCATTTTCGTCCTCCATAGGCTTATTCTCGTCCAATTAGTGTTTTTAACCAATCTTATGCATCCAATAAGTACATTTGTGTCATTGTTTGAACATTTACGTCATTTTCGTCCTCCCTAGGCTTATTCTCGTCCAATAATGGTTTTTAACCAATCTTGTGCATCCAATAAGTGATTTTGTGTCATTGGTTGAACATTTAGGTCATTTTCGTCCACCCAAGGCTTATTCTCGTCCAATTAGGGTTTTTAACCAATCTTGTGCATCCAATAAGTACATTTGTGTTATTGGTTGAACATTTAGGTCATTTTCGTCATCCCAAGGCTTATTCACGTCCAATTAGGATTTTTAACCAATCTTGAGCATCCAATAAGTGATTTTGTGCCATTGGTTAAACATTTAGGTCATTTTCGTCCTCCCAAGGCTACTTGTCCAATTAGGGCTTTTAACCAATCTTGTGCATCTAATAAGTACATTTGTGTCATTGGTTGAACATTTAGGTCATTTTCGTCTTCCCAAGGCTTATTCTCGTCCAATTAGGGTTTTTAACCAATCTTGTGCATCCGATAAGTGATTTTGTGTCATTGGTTGAACATTTAGGTCATTTTCGTCCTCCCTATTCTTATTCTCGTCCAATTAGGGTTTTTAACCAATCTTGTGCATCCAATAAGTACATTTGTGTCATTGGTTGAACATATAGGTCATTTTCGTCCTCCCTAGGCTTATTCTCGTCCAATTAGGGTTTTTAACCAATCTTGTGCATCCAATAAGTGATTTTGTGTCATGGGTTGAACATTTAGGTCATTTTCGTCCTCCCTATTCTTATTCTCGTCCAATTGGGGTTTTTAACCAATCTTGTGCATCCAATAAATGATTTTGTGTCATTGGTTGAACATTTAGGTCATTTTCGTCCTCCCTAGGCTTATTCTCGTCCAATTAGGGTTTTTAACCAATCTTGTGCATCCAATAAGTACATTTGTGTCATTGGTTGAACATATAGGTCATTTTCGTCCTCCCTAGGCTTATTCTCGTCCAATTAGGGTTTTTAACCAATCTTGTGCATCCAATAAGTGATTTTGTGTCATGGGTTGAACATTTAGGTCATTTTCGTCCTCCCTATTCTTATTCTCGTCCAATTGGGGTTTCTAACCAATCTTGTGCATCCAATAAGTGATTTTGTGTCATTGGTTGAACATTTAGGTCATTTTCGTCCTCCCTAGGCTTATTCTCGTCCAATTAGGGTTTTTAACCAATCTGGTGCATCCAATAAGTACATTTGTGTCATTGTTTGAACATTTACGTCATTTTCGTCCTCCCTAGGCTTATTCTCGTCCAATAATGGTTTTTAACCAATCTTGTGCATCCAATAAGTGATTTTGTGTCATTGGTTGAACATTTAGATCATTTTCGTCCTCCCAAGGCTTATTCTCGTCCAATTAGGGTTTTTAACCAATCTTGTGCATCCAATAAGTACATTTGTGTCATTGGTTGAACATTTAGGTCATTTTCGTCCTCCCAAGGTTTATTCTCGTCCAATTAGGGTTTTTAACCAATCTTGTGCATCCAATAAGTGATTTTGTGTCATTGGTTGAACATTTAGGTCATTTTCGTCCTCCCTAGGCTTATTCTCGTCCAATTAGGGTTATTAACCAATCTGGTGCATCCAATAAGTGATATTGTGTCATTGGTTGAACATTTAGGTCATTTTCGTCCTCCCAAGGCTTATTCTCGTCCAATTAGGGTTTTTAACCAATCTTGTGCATCCAATAAGTACATTTGTGTCATTGGTTGAACATTTAGGTCATTTTCGTCCTCCCAAGGTTTATTCTCGTCCAATTAGGGTTTTTAATTAATCTTGTGCATCCAATAAGTACATTTGTGTCTTTGGTTGAACATTTAGGTCATTTTCGTCCTCCTAAGGCTTATTCTCGTCCAATTAGGGTTTTTAAACAATCTTGTGCATCCAATAAGTGATTTTGTGCCATTGGTTGAACATTTAGGTCATTTTCGTCCTCCCAATGCTTATTCTCTTCCAATTAGGGTTTTTAACCAATCTTGTGCATCCAATAAGTACATTTGTGTCATTGGTTGAACATTTAGGTCATTTTCGTCCTCCCAAGGCTTATTCTCGTCCAATTAGGGTTTTTAACCAATCTTGTGCATCCAATAAGTAATTTTGTGTCATTGGTTGAACATTTAGGTCATTTTCGTCCTCCCATGGCTTATTCTCGTCCAATTAGGGTTTTTAACCAATCTTGTGCATCCAATAAGTACATTTGTGTCATTGGTTGAACATTTAGGTCATTTTCGTCCTCCCAATGCTTATTCTCGTCCAATTAGGGTTTTTAACCAATCTTGTGCATCGAATAAGTGATTTTGTGTCATTGGTTGAACATTTAGGTCATTTTCGTCCTCCCCAGGCTTATTCTCGTCCAATTAGGGTTTTTAACCAATCTTGTGCATCCAATAAGTACATTTGTGTCATTGGTTGAACATTTAGGTCATTTTCGTCCTCCCAAGGCTTATTGTCGTCCAATTAGGGTTTTTAACCAATCTTGTGCATCCAATAAGTAAATTTGTGTCATTGGTTGAACATTTAGGTCATTTTCGTCCTCCCAAGGCTTATTCTCGTCCAATTAGGGTTTTTAACCAATCTTGTGCATCCAATAAGTACATTTGTGTCATTGGTTGAACATTTAGGTCATTTTCGTCCTCCCAAGGCTTATTCTCGTCTAGTTAGGGTTTTTAACTAATCTTGTGCATCCAATAAGTACATTTGTGTCATTGGTTGAACATTTAGGTCATTTTCGTCCTCCCAAGGCTTATTCTCGTCCAATTAGGGTTTTTAACCAATCTTGTGCATCCAATAAGTAATTTTGTGTCATTGGTTGAACATTTAGGTCATTTTCGTCCTCCCACGGCTTATTCTCGTCCAATTAGGGTTTTTAACCAATCTTGTGCATCCAATAAGTGATTTTGTGTCATTGGTTGAACATTTAGGTCATTTTCGTTCTCCCAAGGCTTATTCTCGTCCAATTAGGGTTTTTAACCAATCTTTTGCATCCAATAAGTACATTTGTGTCATTGGTTGAACATTTATGTCATTGTCGTCCTCCGAAGGCTTATTCTCGTCCAATTAGGGTTTTTCAACAATCTTGTGCATCCAATAAGTAATTTTGTGCCATTGGTTGAACATTTAGGTCATTTTCGTCTTCCCAAGGCTTATTCTCGTCCATTTAGAGTTTTTAACCAATGTTGTGCATCCAATAAGTGATTTTGTGTCATTGGTTGAACATTTAGGTCATTTTCGTCCTCCCTAGGCTTATTCTCGTCCAATTAGGGTTTTTAACCAATCTTGTGCATCCAATAAGTGATTTTGTGCCATTGGTTGAACATTTAGGTTATTTTCGTCCTCCCAAGTCTTATTCTCGTCCAATTAGGGTTTTTAACCAATCTTGTGCGTCCAATAAGTACATTTCTGTCATTGGTTGAACATTTGTGTCATTTTCGTCCTCCCAAGGCTTATTCTTGTCCAATTAGGGTTTTTAACCAATCTTGTGTATCCAATAAATGATTTTGTGTCATTGGTTGAACATTTAGGTCATTTTCGTCTTTCCTAGGCTTATTCTCGTCCAATTAGGGTTTTTAAACAATCTTGTGCATCCTATAAGTAATTTTGTGCCATTGGTTGAACATTTAGGTCATTTTCGTCTTCCCAAGGCTTATTCTCGTCCATTTAGAGTTTTTAACCAATGTTGTGCATCCAATAAGTGATTTTGTGTCATTGGTTGAACATTTAGGTCATTTTCGTCCTCCCAAGTCTTATTCTCGTCCAATTAGGGTTTTTAACCAATCTTGTGCATCCAATAAGTACATTTCTGTCATTGGTTGAACATTTGTGTCATTTTCGTCCTCCCAAGGCTTATTCTTGTCCAATTAGGGTTTTTAACCAATCTTGTGCATCCAATAAATGATTTTGTGTCATTGGTTGGACATTTAGGTCATTTTCGTCTTTCCTAGGCTTATTCTCGTCCAATTAGGGTTTTTAAACAATCTTGTGCATCCTATAAGTAATTTTGTGCCATTGGTTGAACATTTAGGTCATTTTCGTCTTCCCAAGGCTTATTCTCGTCCATTTAGAGTTTTTAACCAATGTTGTGCATCCAATAAGTGATTTTGTGTCATTGGTTGAACATTTTGGTCATTTTCGTCCTCCCAAGGCTTATTCTCGTCCAATTAGGGTTTTTAACCAATCTTGTGCATCCAATAAGTACATTTGTGTCATTGATTGAACATTTAGGTCATTTTCGTCCTCCCAAGGTTTATTCTCGTCCAATTAGGGTTTTTAACCAATCTTGTGCATCCAATAAGTGATTTTGTGTCATTGGTTGAACATTTAGGTCATTTTCGTCCTCCCTAGGCTTATTCTCCTCCAATTAGGGTTTTTAACCAATCTTGTGCATCCAATAAGTACATTTGTGTCATTGGTTGAACATATAGGTCATTTTCGTCCTCCCTAGGCTTATTCTCGTCCAATTAGGGTTTTTAACCAATTTTGTGCATCCAATAAGTGATTTTGTGTCATTGGTTGAACATTTAGGTCATTTTCGTCCTCCCTATTCTTATCCTCGTCCAATTAGGGTTTTGAACCAATCTTGTGCATCCAATAAGTGATTTTGTGTCCTTGGTTGAACATTTAGGTCATTTTCGTCCTCCCTAGGCTTATTCTCGTCCAATTAGGGTTTTTAACCAATCTTATGCATCCAATAAGTACATTTGTGTCATTGGTTGAACATTTACGTCATTTTTGTCCTCCCTAGGCTTATTTTCGTCCAATAATGGTTTTTAACCAATCTTGTACATCCAATAAGTGATTTTGTGTCATTGGTTGAACATTTAGGTCATTTTCGTTCTCCCAAGGCTTATTCTCGTCCAATTAGGGTTTTTAACCAATCTTGTGCATCCAATAAGTACATTTGTGTCATTGGTTGAACATTTAGGTCATTTTCGTCCTCCCAAGGTTTATTCTCATCCAATTAGGGTTTTTAACCAATCTTGTGCATCCAATAAGTGATTTTGTGTCATTGGTTGAACATTTAGGTCATTTTCGTCCTCCCAAGGCTTATTCTCGTCCAATTAGGGTTTTTAACCAATCTTGTGCATCCAATAAGTACATTTGTGTCATTGGTTGAAGATTTAGGTCACTTTTTTCATCCTAAGGCTTATTCTCGTCCAATTAGGGTTTTTAACCAATCTTTTGCATCCAATAAATGATTTTGTGTCATTGGTTGAACATTTAGGTCATTTTCGTCCTCCCAAGGCTTATTCTCGTCCAATTAGGGTTTTTAACCAATCTTGTGCATCCAATAAGTACATTTGTGTCATTGGTTGAACATTTAGGTCATTTTCGTCCTCCCAAGGTTTATTCTCGTCCAATTAGGGTTTTTAACCAATTTTGTGCATCCAATAAGTGATTTTGTGTCATTGGTTGAACATTTAGGTCATTTTCGTCCTCCCAAGGCTTATTCTCGTCCAATTAGGGTTTTTAACCAATCTTGTGCATCCAATAAGTAAATTTGTGTCATTGGTTGAACATTTAGGTCATTTTCGTCCTCCCAAGGTTTATTCTCGTCCAATTAGGGTTTTTAATCAATCTTGTGCATCCAATAAGTGATTTTGTGTCATTGGTTGAACATTTAGGTCATTTTCGTCCTCCCTAGGCTTATTCTCGTCCAATTAGGGTTTTTAACCAATCTTGTGCAGCCAATAAGTACATTTGTGTCATTGGTTGAACATATAGGTCATTTTCGTCCTCCCTAGGCTTATTCTCGTCCAATTAGGGTTTTTAACCAATCTTGTGCATCCAATAAGTGATTTTGTGTCATTGGTTGAACATTTAGGTCATTTTCGTCCTCCCTAGACTTATTCTCGTCCAATTAGGGTTTTTAACCAATCTTGTGCATCCAATAAGTACATTTGTGTCATTGGTTGAACATATAGGTCATTTTCGTCCTCCCTAGGCTTATTCTCGTCCAATTAGGGTTTTTAACCAATCTTGTGCATCCAATAAGTGATTTTGTGTCATGGGTTGAACATTTAGGTCATTTTCGTCCTCCCTATTCTTATTCTCGTCCAATTGGGGTTTTTAACCAATCTTGTGCATCCAATAAATGATTTTGTGTCATTGGTTGAACATTTAGGTCATTTTCGTCCTCCCTAGGCTTATTCTCGTCCAATTAGGGTTTTTAACCAATCTTGTGCATCCAATAAGTACATTTGTGTCATTGGTTGAACATATAGGTCATTTTCGTCCTCCCTAGGCTTATTCTCGTCCAATTAGGGTTTTTAACCAATCTTGTGCATCCAATAAGTGATTTTGTGTCATGGGTTGAACATTTAGGTCATTTTCGTCCTCCCTATTCTTATTCTCGTCCAATTGGGGTTTTTAACCAATCTTGTGCATCCAATAAGTGATTTTGTGTCATTGGTTGAACATTTAGGTCATTTTCATCCTCCCTAGGCTTATTCTCGTCCAATTAGGGTTTTTAACCAATCTTGTGCATCCAATAAGTACTTTTGTGTCATTGGTTGAACATTTAGGTCATTTTCGTCCTCCCTAGGCTTATTCTCGTCCAATTAGGGTTTTGAACCAATCTTGTGCATCCAATAAGTGATTTTGTGTCATTGTTTGAACATTTAGGTCATTTTTGTCCTCCCAAGGCTTATTCTCGTCCAATTAGGATTTTAAACCAATCTTGTGCATCCAATAAGTGATGTTGTGTCATTGGTTGAACATTTAGGTCATTTTCGTCCTCCCCAGGCTTATTCTCGTCCAATTAGGGTTTTTAACCAATCTTGTGCATCCAATAAGTACATTTGTGTCATTGGTTGAACATTTAGGTCATTTTCGTCCTCCCAAGGCTTATTCTCGTCCAATTAGGGTTTTTAACCAATCTTGTGCATCCAATAAGTGATTTTGTGTCATTGGTTGAACATTTAGGTCATTATTGTCCTCCCAAGGCTTATTCTCGTCCAATTAGGGTTTTTAACCAATCTTGTGCATCCAATAAGTACATTTGTGTCATTGGTTGAACATTTAGGTCATTTTCGTCCTCCCAAGGCTTATTCTCGTCCAATTAGGGTTTTTAACCAATCTTGTGCATCAATTAAGTGATTTTGTGTCATTGGTTGAACATTTAGGTCATTTTCGTCCTCCCTAGGCTTAATCTCGTCCAATTAGGGTTTTTAACCAATCTTGTGCATCCAATATGTACATTTGTGTCATTGGTTGAACATTTAGGTCGTTTTCGTCCTCCAAAGGCTTATTCTCGTCCAATTAGGGTTTTTAACCAATCTTGTGCATCCAATAAGTGATTTTGTGTCATTGGTTGAACATTTAGGTCATTTTCGTCCTCCCTAGGCTTATTCTCGTCCAATTAGGGTTTTTAACCAATCTTGTGCATCTAATAAGTACTTTTGTGTCATTGGTTGAAAATTTAGGTCATTTTCGTCCTCCCAAGGATTATTCTCGTCCAATTAGGGTTTTTAACCAATCTTGTGCAACCAATAAGTGATTTTGTTTCATTGGTTGAACATTTAGGTCATTTTCGTCCTCCCAAGGATTATTCTCGTCCAATTAGGGTTTTTAACCAATCTTGTGCATCCAATAAGTGATTTTGTGTCATTGGTTGAACATTTAGGTCATTTTCGTCCTCCCTAGGCTTATTCTCCTCCAATTAGGGTTTTTAACCAATCTTGTGCATCCAATAAGTACATTTGTGTCATTGGCTGAACATATAGGTTATTTTCGTCCTCCCTAGGCTTATTCTCGTCCAATTAGGGTTTTTAACCAATCTTGTGCATCCAATAAGTGATTTTGTGTCATTGGTTGAACATTTAGGTCATTTTCGTCCTCCCTATTTTTATTCTCGTCCAATTAGGGTTTTTAACCAATCTTGTGCATCCAATAAGTGATTTTGTGTCCTTGGTTGAACATTTAGGTCATTTTCGTCCTCCCTAGGCTTATTCTCGTCCAATTAGGGTTTTTAACCAATCTTATGCATCCAATAAGTACATTTGTGTCATTGGTTGAACATTTACGTCATTTTTGTCCTCCCTAGGCTTATTTTCGTCCAATAATGGTTTTTAACCAATCTTGTACATCCAATAAGTGATTTTGTGTCATTGGTTGAACATTTAGGTCATTTTCGTTCTTCCAAGCTTTATTCTCGTCCAATTAGGGTTTTTAACCAATCTTGTGCATCCAATAAGTACATTTGTGTCATTGGTTGAACATTTACGTCATTTTCGTCCTCCCTAGGCTTATTCTCGTCCAATAATGGTTTTTAACCAATCTTGTGCATCCAATAAGTGATTTTGTGTCATTGGTTGAACATTTAGGTCATTTTCGTTCTCCCAAGGCTTATTCTCGTCCAATTAGGGTTTTTAACCAATCTTGTGCATCCAATAAGTGATTTTGTGTCATGGGTTGAACATTTAGGTCATTTTCGTCCTCCCTATTCTTATTCTCGTCCAATTGGGGTTTTTAACCAATCTTGTGCATCCAATAAGTGATTTTGTGTCATTGGTTGAACATTTAGGTCATTTTCGTCCTCCATAGGCTTATTCTCGTCCAATTAGTGTTTTTAACCAATCTTATGCATCCAATAAGTACATTTGTGTCATTGTTTGAACATTTACGTCATTTTCGTCCTCCCTAGGCTTATTCTCGTCCAATAATGGTTTTTAACCAATCTTGTGCATCCAATAAGTGATTTTGTGTCATTGGTTGAACATTTAGGTGATTTTCGTCAACCCAAGGCTTATTCTCGTCCAATTAGGGTTTTTAACCAATCTTGTGCATCCAATAAGTACATTTGTGTTATTGGTTGAACATTTAGGTCATTTTCGTCATCCCAAGGCTTATTCACGTCCAATTAGGATTTTTAACCAATCTTGAGCATCCAATAAGTGATTTTGTGCCATTGGTTAAACATTTAGGTCATTTTCGTCCTCCCAAGGCTACTTGTCCAATTAGGGCTTTTAACCAATCTTGTGCATCTAATAAGTACATTTGTGTCATTGGTTGAACATTTAGGTCATTTTCGTCTTCCCAAGGCTTATTCTCGTCCAATTAGGGTTTTTAACCAATCTTGTGCATCCGATAAGTGATTTTGTGTCATTGGTTGAACATTTAGGTCATTTTCGTCCTCCCTATTCTTATTCTCGTCCAATTAGGGTTTTTAACCAATCTTGTGCATCCAATAAGTACATTTGTGTCATTGGTTGAACATATAGGTCATTTTCGTCCTCCCTAGGCTTATTCTCGTCCAATTAGGGTTTTTAACCAATCTTGTGCATCCAATAAGTGATTTTGTGTCATGGGTTGAACATTTAGGTCATTTTCGTCCTCCCTATTCTTATTCTCGTCCAATTGGGGTTTTTAACCAATCTTGTGCATCCAATAAATGATTTTGTGTCATTGGTTGAACATTTAGGTCATTTTCGTCCTCCCTAGGCTTATTCTCGTCCAATTAGGGTTTTTAACCAATCTTGTGCATCCAATAAGTACATTTGTGTCATTGGTTGAACATATAGGTCATTTTCGTCCTCCCTAGGCTTATTCTCGTCCAATTAGGGTTTTTAACCAATCTTGTGCATCCAATAAGTGATTTTGTGTCATTGGTTGAACATTTAGGTCATTTTCGTCCTCCCTATTCTTATTCTCGTCCAATTAGGGTTTTTAACCAATCTTGTGAATCCAATAAGTGATTTTGTGTCATTGGTTGAACATTTAGGTCATTTTCGTCGTCCCAAGGCTTATTCTCGTCCAATTAGGGTTTTTAACCAATCTTGTGCATCCAATAAGTACATTTGTGTTATTGGTTGAACATTTAGGTCATTTTCGTCATCCCAAGGCTTATTCACGTCCAATTAGGATTTTTAACCAATCTTGTGCATCCAATAAGTACATTTGTGTCATTGGTTGAACATATAGGTCATATTCGTCCTCCCTAGGCTTATTCTCGTCCAATTAGGGTTTTTAACCAATCTTGTGCATCCAATAAGTGATTTTGTGTCATTGGTTGAACATTTAGGTCATTTTCGTCCTCCCTATTCTTATTCTCGTCCAATTAGGGTTTTTAACCAATCATGTGCATCCAATAAGTGATTTTGTGTCATTGGTTGAACATTTAGGTCATTTTCGTCGTCCCAAGGCTTATTCTCGTCCAATTAGGGTTTTTAACCAATCTTGTGCATCCAATAAGTACATTTGTGTTATTGGTTGAACATTTAGGTCATTTTCGTCATCCCAAGGCTTATTCTCGTCCAATTAGGGTTTTTAACCAATCTTGTGCATCCAATAAGTGATTTTGTGTCATTGGTTGAACATTTAGGTCATTTTCGTCCTCCCAAGGCTTATTTTCGTCCAATTAGGGTTTTTAACCAATCTTGTGCATCCAATAAGTGATTTTGTGCCATTGGTTGAACATTTAGGTCATTTTCGTCCTCCCAAGGCTTATTCTCGTCCAATTAGGGTTTTTAACCAATCTTGTGCATCCAATAAGTACATTTGTGTCATTGGTTGAACATTGATGTCATTTTCGTCCTCCCAAGGCTTATTCTCGTCCAATTAGGGTTTTTAACCAATCTTATGCATCCAATAAGTGATTTTGTGTCATTGGTTAAACATTTAGGTCATTTTCGTCCTCCCTATGCTTATTCTCGTCCATTTAGGGTTTTTAACCAATCTTGTGCATCCAATAAGTACATTTGTGTCATTGGTTGAACATTTAGGTCATGTTCGTCCTCCCTAAGCTGATTCTCGTCAATTTAGGGTTTTTAACCAATCTTGTGCATCCAATAAGTGATTTTGTGCCATTGGTTGAACATTTAGGTCATTTTCGTCCTCCCAAGGCTTATTCTCGTCCAATTAGGGTTTTTAACCAATCTTGTGCATCCAATAAGTACATTTGTGTCATTGGTTGAACATTTAGGTCGTTTTCGTCCTCCCAAGGCTTATTCTCGTCCAATTAGGGTTTTTCACCAATCTTGTGCATCCAATAAGTGATTTTGTGTCATTGGTTGAACATTTAGGTCCTTTTCGTCCTCCCTAGGCTTATTCTCGTCCAGTTAGGGTTTTTAACCAATCTTGTGCATCCAATAAGTACATTTGTGTCATTGGTTGAAATTTTAGGTCATTTTCGTTCTCCCTAGGCTTATTGTCGATTAAATAGGGTTTTTAACCAATCTCGTGCATCCAATAAGTGATTTTGTATCATTGGTTGAACATTTAGGTCAATTTCATCCTCCCTAGGCTTATTCTCATCCAATTAGGGTTTTTAACCAATCTTGTGCATCCAATAAGTACATTTGTGTGATTGGTTAAACATTTAGGTCATTTTCGTCCTCCCAAGGCTTATTCTCGTCCAATTAGGGTTTTTAACCAATCTTATGCATCCAATAAGTACATTTGTGTCATTGGTTGAACATTTAGGTCATTTTCGTCCTCCCAAGGCTTATTCTCGTCCAATTAGGGTTTTTAACCAATCTTGTACATCTAATAAGTGATTTTGTGTCATTGGTTGAACATTTAGGTCATTTTCGTCCTCCTTAGGCTTATTCTCGTCAAATTAATGTTTTTAACCAATCTTGTGCATCCAATATGTGATTTTGTGTCATTGGTTGAACATTTAGGTCATTTTCGTCCTCCCAAGGCTTATTCTCGTCCAATTAGGGTTTTTAACAATTCTTGTGCATCCAATAAGTACATTTTTATCATTGGTTGAACATTTAGGTCATTTTCGTCCTCCCTAGGCTTATTCTCGTCCAATTAGGGTTTTTAACCAATCTTGTGCATCCAATAAGTACATTTGTGTCATTGGTTGAACATTTAGGTCATTTTCGTCCTCCGTAGGCTTATTCTCTTCCAATTAGGGTTTTTAACCAATCTTGTGCATCCAATAAGTGATTTTGTGTCATTGGTTGAACATTTAGGTCATTTCCGTCCTCCCTAGGCTTATTCTCGTCCAATTAGGGTTTTTAACCAATCTTGTGCATCCAATAAGTGATTTTGTGCCATTGGTTGAACATTTAGGTCATTTTCGTCCTCCCAAGGCTTATTCTCGTCCAATTAGGGTTTTTAACCAATCTTGTGCATCCAATAAGTGCTTTTGTGTCATTGGTTGAACATTTAGGTCATTTATGTCCTCCAAAAGCTTATTCTCGTCCAATTAGGGTTTTTAACCAATCTTGTGCATCCAATAAGTGATTTTGTGTCATTGGTTGAGCATTTAGGTCATTTTCGTCCTCCCTAGGCTTATTCTCGTCCAATTAGGGTTTTTAACCAATCTTGTGCATCCAATAAGTGATTTTGTGCCATTGGTTAAACATTTAGGTCATTTTCGTCCTCCCAAGGCTTATTCTCGTCCAATTAGGGTTTTTAACCAATCTTGTGCATCCAATAAGTACATTTGTGTCATTGGTTGAACATTTAGGTCATTTATGTCCTCCAAAAGCTTATTCTCGTCCAATTAGGGTTTTTAAACCAATCTTGTGCATCCAATAAGTGATTTTGTGTCATTGGTTTAACATTTAGGTCATTTTCGTCCTCCCTAGGCTTATTCTCGTCCAATTAGGGTTTTTTAACAATCTTGTGCATCCAATAAGTGATTTTGTGTCATTGGTTGAACATTTAGGTCATTTTCGTCCTCCCTAGGCTTATTCTCGTCCAATTAGGGTTTTTAACCAATCTTGTGCATCCAATAAGTACTTTTGTGTCATTGGTTGAACATTTAGGTCATTTTCGTCTTCCCAAGGCTTATTCTCGTCCAATTAGGGTTTTTAACCAATCTTGTGCATCCAATAAGTGATTTTGTGTCATTGGTTGAACATTTAGGTCATTTTCGTCGTCCCAAGGATTATTCTCGTCCAATTAGAGTTTTTAACCAATCTTGTGCATCCAATAAGTACATTTGTGTCATTGGTTGAACATATAGGTCATTTTCGTCCTCCCTAGGCTTATTCTCGTCCAATTAGGGTTTTTAACCAATCTTGTGCATCCAATAAGTGATTTTGTGTCATTGGTTGAACATTTAGGTCATTTTCGTCCTCCCTAGTCTTATTCTCGTCCAATTAGGGTTTTGAACCAATCTTGTGCATCCAATAAGTGATTTTGTGTCATTGGTTGAACATTTAGGTCATTTTCGTCCTCCCTAGGCTTATTCTCGTCCAATTAGGGTTTTGAACCAATCTTGTGCATCCAATAAGTGATTTTGTGTCATTGTTTGAACATTTAGGTCATTTTTGTCCTCCCAAGGCTTATTCTCGTCCAATTAGGATTTTAAACCAATCTTGTGCATCCAATAAGTGATGTTGTGTCATTGGTTGAACATTTAGGTCATTTTCGTCCTCCCCAGGCTTATTCTCGTCCAATTAGGGTTTTTAACCAATCTTGTGCATCCAATAAGTACATTTGTGTCATTGGTTGAACATTTAGGTCATTTTCGTCCTCCCAAGGCTTATTCTCGTCCAATTAGGGTTTTTAACCAATCTTGTGCATCCAATAAGTGATTTTGTGTCATTGGTTGAACATTAAGGTCATTTTCGTCCTCCCAAGGCTTATTCTCGTCCAATTAGGGTTTTTAACCAATCTTGTGCCTCCAATAAGTACATTTGTGTCATTGGTTGAACATTTAGGTCATTTTCATCCTCCCAAGGCTTATTCTCGTCAAATTAGGGTTTTTAACCAATCTTGTGCATCCAATAAGTACATTTGTGTCATTGGTTGAACATTTAGGTCATTTTCGTCTTCCCAAGGCTTATTCTCGTCCAATTAGGGTTTTTAACCAATCTTGTGCATCCAATAAGTACATTTGTGTCATTGGGTGAACATTTAGGTCATTTTCGTCTTCCCAAGGCTTATTCTTGTCCAATTATGGTTTTTAACCAATCTTGTGCATCCAATAAGTACATTTGTGTCATTGGTTGAACATTTAGGTCATTTTCGTCCTCCCAAGGCTACTTGTCCAATTAGGGCTTTTAACCAATCTTGTGCATCTAATAAGTACATTTGTGTCATTGGTTGAACATTTAGGGCATTTTCGTCTTCCCAAGGCTTATTCTCGTCCAATAAGGGTTTTTAACCAATCTTGTGCATCCAATAAGTACATTTGTGTCATTGGTTGAACATTTAGGTCATTTTCGTCCTCCCAAGGCTTATTCTCGTCCAATTAGGGTTTTTAACCAATCTTGTGCATCCAATAAGTGATTTTGTGTCAATTGTTTAACATTTAGGTCATTTTCGTCCTCCCTAGGCTTATTCTCGTCCAATTAGGGTTTTTAACCAATCTTGTGCATCCAATAAGTGATTTTGTGTCATTGGTTGAACATTTAGGTCATTTTCGTCCTCCCTAGGCTTATTCTCGTCCAATTAGGGTTTTTTACCAATCTTGTGCATCCAATAAGTGATTTTGTGTCATTGGTTGAACATTTAGGTCATTTTCGTGCTCCCTAGGCTTATTCCCGTCCAATTAGGGTTTTTTTTACCAATCTTGTGCATCCAATAAGTACATATGTGTCATTGGTTGAACATATAGGTCATTTTCGTCCTCCCTAGGCTTATTCTCGTCCAATTAGGGTTTTTAACCAATCTTGTGCATCCAATAAGTGATTTTGTGTCATTGGTTGAACATTTAGGTCATTTTCGTCCTCCCTAGGCTTATTCTCGTCCAATTAGGGTTTTTTAACAATCTTGTGCATTCAATAAGTACATTTGTGTCATTAGTTGAACATTTAGGTCATTTATGTCCTCCAAAAGCTTATTCTCGTCCAATTAGGGTTTTTGACCAATCTTGTGCATCCAATAAGTGATTTTGTGTCATTGGTTGAACATTTAGGTCATTTTCGTCCTCCCTAGGCTTATTCTCGTCCAATTAGGGTTTTTAACCAATCTTGTGCATCCAATAAGTGATTTTGTGTCATTGGTTGAACATTTAGGTCATTTATGTCCTCCCTAGGCTTATTCTCGTCCAATTAGGGTTTTTAACCAATCTTGTGCATCCAATAAGTGATTTTGTGTCATTTGTTGAGCATTTAGGTCATTTTCGTCCTCCCTAGGCTTATTCTCGTCCAATTAGGGTTTTTAACCAATCTTGTGCATCCAATAAGTGATTTTGTGTCATTGGTTGAACATTTAGGTCATTTTCGTCCTCCCTAGGCTTATTCTCGTCCAATTAGGGTTTTTAACCAATCTTGTGCATCCAATAAGTGATTTTGTGTCATTGGTTGAACATTTAGGTCATTTTCGTCCTCCCTAGGCTTATTCTCGTCCAATTAGGGTTTTTTAACTAATCTTGTGCATCCAATAAGTTATTTTGTGTCATTGGTTGAACATTTAGGTCATTTTCGTCCTCCCTAGGCTTATTCTCGTCCAATTAGGGTTTTTAACCAATCTTATGAATCCAATAAGTTTATTTGTGTCATTGGTTGAACATTTAGGTCATTTTCGTCCTCCCTAGGCTTATTCTCGTCCAATTAGGGTTTTTTAACTAATCTTGTGCATCCAATAAGTGATTTTGTGTCATTGGTTGAACATTTAGGTCATTTTCGTCCTCCCTAGGCTTATTCTCGTCCAATTAGGGTTTTTAACCAATCTTGTGCATCCAATAAGTGATTTTGTGTCATTGGTTGAACATTTAGGTCATTTTCGTCCTCCCTAGGCTTATTCTCGTCCAATTAGGGTTTTTAACCAATCTTGTGCATCCAATAGGTGATTTTGTGTCATTTGTTGAACATTTAGGTCATTTTCGTCCTCCCTTAGCTTATTCTCGTCCAATTAGGGTTTTTAACCAATCTTGTGCATCCAATAAGTACATTTGTGTCATTGGTTGAACATTTAGGTCATTTTCGTCCTCCCTAGGCTTATTCTCGTCCAATTAGGGTTTTTAACCAATCTTGTGCATCCAATAAGTACATTTGTGTCATAAGTTGAACATTTAGGTCATTTTCGTCCTCCCTAGGCTTATTCTCGTCCAATTAGGGTTTTTAACCAATCTTGTGCATCCAATAAGTGATTTTGTGTCATTGGTTGAACATTTAGGTCATTTTCGTCCTCCCTAGGCTTATTCTCGTCCAATTAGGGTTTTTAACCAATCTTGTGCATCCAATAAGTACATTTGTGTCATTGGTTGAACATTTACGTCATTTTTGTCCTCCCTAGGCTTATTTTCGTCCAATAATGGTTTTTAACCAATCTTGTACATCCAATAAGTGATTTTGTGTCATTGGTTGAACATTTAGGTCATTTTCGTTCTCCCAAGGCTTATTCTCGTCCAATTAGGGTTTTTAACCAATCTTGTGCATCCAATAAGTACATTTGTGTCATTGGTTGAACATTTAGGTCATTTTCGTCCTCCCTAGGTTTATTCTCATCCAATTAGGGTTTTTAACCAATCTTGTGCATCCAATAAGTGATTTTGTGTCATTGGTTGAACATTTAGGTCATTTTCGTCCTCCCTAGGCTTATTCTCGTCCAATTAGGGTTTTTAACCAATCTTGTGCATCCAATAAGTACATTTGTGTCATTGGTTGAACATTTAGGTCATTTTTGTCCTCCCTAGGCTTATTCTCGTCCAATTACAGTTTTTCACCAATCTTGTGCATCCAATAAGTGATTTTGTGTCATTGGTTGAACATTTAGGTCATTTTCGTCCTCCCTAGGCTTATTCCCGTCCAATTAGGGTTTTTAACCAATCTTGTGCATCCAATAAGTACATTTGTGTCATTGGTTGAACATTTAGGTCATTTTCGTCCTCCCCAGGCTTATTCTCGTCCAATTAGGGTTTTTAACCAATCTTGTGCATCCAATAAGTACATTTGTGTCATTGGTTGAACATTTAGGTCATTTTCGTCCTCCCTAGGCTTATTCTCGTCCAATTCGGGTTTTTAACCAATCTTGTGCATCCAATAAGTGATTTTGTTTTATTGGTTGAACATTTAGGTCATTTTCGTCCTCCCAAGGCTTATTCTCGTCCAATTAGGGTTTTTAACCAATCTTGTGCATCCAATAAGTACATTTGTGTCATTGGTTGAACATTTAGGTCATTTTCGTTTTCCTAAGGCTTATTCTCGTCCAATTAGGGTTTTTAACCAATCTTGTGCATCCAATAAGTGATTTTGTGTCATTGGTTGAACATTTAGGCCATTTTCGTTCTCCCAAGGCTTATTCTCGTCCAATTAGGGTTTTTAACCAATCTTGTGCATCCAATAAGTGATTTTGTGTCATTGGTTGAACATTTAGGTCATTTTCGTCCTCCCAAGGCTTATTCTCGTCCAATTAGTGTTTTTAACCAATCTTGTGCAACTAATAAGTGATTTTGTGTCATTGGTTGAACATTTAGGTCATTTTCGTCCTCCCAAGGCTTATTCTCGTCCAATTAGGGTTTTTAACCAATCTTGTGCATCCAATAAGTACATTTGTGTCATTGGTTGAACATTTAGGTCATTTTCGTCCTCCCATGGCTTATTCTCGTCCAATTCGGGTTTTTAACCAATCTTGTGCATCCAATAAGTACATTTGTGTCATTGGTTGAACATTTAGGTCATTTTCGTCCTCCCAAGGCTTATTCTCGTCCAATTAGGGTTTTTAACCAATCTTGTGCATCCAATAAGTACATTTGTGTCATTGGTTGAACATTTAGGTCATTTTCGTCCTCCCAAGGTTTATTCTCATCCAATTAGGGTTTTTAACCAATCTTGTGCATCCAATAAGTGATTTTGTGTCATTGGTTGAACATTTAGGTCATTTTCGTCCTCCCTAGGCTTATTCTCGTCCAATTAGGGTTTTTAACCAATCTTGTGCATCCAATAAGTACATTTGTGTCATTGGTTGAACATTTACGTCATTTTTGTCCTCCCTAGGCTTATTTTCGTCCAATAATGGTTTTTAACCAATCTTGTACATCCAATAAGTGATTTTGTGTCATTGGTTGAACATTTAGGTCATTTTCGTTCTCCCAAGGCTTATTCTCGTCCAATTAGGGTTTTTAACCAATCTTGTGCATCCAATAAGTACATTTGTGTCATTGGTTGAACATTTAGGTCATTTTCGTCCTCCCTAGGTTTATTCTCATCCAATTAGGGTTTTTAACCAATCTTGTGCATCCAATAAGTGATTTTGTGTCATTGGTTGAACATTTAGGTCATTTTCGTCCTCCCTAGGCTTATTCTCGTCCAATTAGGGTTTTTAACCAATCTTGTGCATCCAATAAGTACATTTGTGTCATTGGTTGAACATTTAGGTCATTTTTGTCCTCCCTAGGCTTATTCTCGTCCAATTACAGTTTTTCACCAATCTTGTGCATCCAATAAGTGATTTTGTGTCATTGGTTGAACATTTAGGTCATTTTCGTCCTCCCTAGGCTTATTCCCGTCCAATTAGGGTTTTTAACCAATCTTGTGCATCCAATAAGTACATTTGTGTCATTGGTTGAACATTTAGGTCATTTTCGTCCTCCCCAGGCTTATTCTCGTCCAATTAGGGTTTTTAACCAATCTTGTGCATCCAATAAGTACATTTGTGTCATTGGTTGAACATTTAGGTCATTTTCGTTCTCCCAAGGCTTATTCTCGTCCAATTAGGGTTTTTAACCAATCTTGTGCATCCAATAAGTGATTTTGTATCATTGGTTGAACATTTAGGTCATTTTCGTCCTCCCAAGGCTTATTCTCGTCGAATTAGGACTTTTAACCAATCTTGTGCATCCAATAAGTACATTTGTGTCATTGGTTGAACATTTAGGTCATTTTCGTCTTCCCAAGGCTTATTGTCGTCCAATTAGGGTTTTTAACCAATCTTGTGTATCCAATAAGTGATTTTATGTCATTGGTTGAACATTTAGGTCATTTTCGTCCTCCCTAGGCTTATTCTCGTCCAATTCGGGTTTTTAACCAATCTTGTGCATCCAATAACTACATTTGTGTCATTGGTTCAACATTTAGGTCATTTTCGTCCTCCATAGGCTTATTCTCGTCCAATTCGGGTTTTTAACCAATCTTGTGCATCCAATAAGTGATTTTGTTTTATTGGTTTAACATTTAGGTCATTTTCGTCGTCCCAAGGCTTATTCTCGTCCAATTAGGGTTTTTAACCAATCTTGTGCATCCAATAAGTACATTTGTGTTATTGGTTGAACATTTAGGTCATTTTCGTCATCCCAAGGCTTATTCACGTCCAATTAGGATTTTTAACCAATCTTGTGCATCCAATAAGTGATTTTGTGCCATTGGTTAAACATTTAGGTCATTTTCGTCCTCCCAAGGCTTATTCTCGTCCAATTAGGGTTTTTAACCAATCTTGTGCATCCAATAAGTGATTTTGTGCCATTGGTTGAACATTTAGGTCATTTTCGTCCTCCCAAGTCTTATTCTCGTCCAATTAGGGTTTTTAACCAATCTTGTGCATCCAATAAGTACATTTCTGTCATTGGTTGAACATTTGTGTCATTTTCGTCCTCCCAAGGCTTATTCTTTTCCAATTAGGGTTTTTAACCAATCTTGTGCATCCAATAAATGATTTTGTGTCATTGGTTGAACATTTAGGTCATTTTCGTCTTTCCTAGGCTTATTCTCGTCCAATTAGGGTTTTTAAACAATCTTGTGCATCCAATAAGTAATTTTATGCCATTGGTTGAACATTTAGGTCATTTTCGTCTTCGCAAGGCTTATTCTCGTCCATTTAGAGTTTTTAACCAATCTTGTGCATCCAATAAGTGATTTTGTGCCACTGGTTGAACATTTAGGTCATTTTCGTCCTCCCAAGGCTTATTCTCGTCCATTTAGGGTTTTTAACCAATCTTGTGCATCCAATAAGTACATTTGTGTTATTGGTTGAACATTTAGGTCATTTTCGTCATTCCAAGGCTAATTCACGTCCAATTAGGATTTTTAACCAATCTTGTGCATCCAATAAGTGATTTTGTGTCATTGGTTAAACATTTAGGTCATTTTCGTCCTCCCAAGGCTTATTCTCGTCCAATTAGGGCTTTTAACCAATCTTGTGCATCTAATAAGTACATTTGTGTCATTGGTTGACCATTTAGGTCATTTTCGTCTTCCCAAGGCTTATTCTCGTCCAATTAGGGTTTTTAACCAATCTTGTGCATCCAATAAGTACATTTGTGTCATTGATTGAACATTTAGGTCATTTTCGTCCTCCCAAGGTTTATTCTCGTCCAATTAGGGTTTTTAACCAATCTTGTGCATCCAATAAGTGATTTTGTGTCATTGGTTGAACATTTAGGTCATTTTCGTCCTCCCTAGGCTTATTCTCCTCCAATTAGGGTTTTTAACCAATCTTGTGCATCCAATAAGTACATTTGTATCATTGGTTGAACATATAGGTTATTTTCGTCCTCCCTAGGCTTATTCTCGTCCAATTAGGGTTTTTAACCAATCTTGTGCATCCAATAAGTGATTTGGTGTCATTGGTTGAACATTTAGGTCATTTTCGTCCTCCCTATTCTTATTCTCGTCCAATTAGGGTTTTTAACCAATCTTGTGCATCCAATAAGTGATTTTGTGTCCTTGGTTGAACATTTAGGTCATTTTCGTCCTCCCTAGGCTTATTCTCGTCCAATTAGGGTTTTTAACCAATCTTATGCATCCAATAAGTACATTTGTGTCATTGGTTGAACATTTACGTCATTTTTGTCCTCCCTAGGCTTATTTTCGTCCAATAATGGTTTTTAACCAATCCTGTACATCCAATAAGTGATTTTTTGTCATTGGTTGAACATTTAGGTCATTTTCGTTCTCCCAAGCCTTATTCTCGTCCAATTAGGGTTTTTCACCAATCTTGTGCATCCAATAAGTACATTTGTGTCATTGGTTGAACATTTACGTCATTTTCGTCCTCCCTAGGCTTATTCTCGTCCAATAATGGTTTTTAACCAATCTTGTGCATCCAATAAGTGATTTTGTGTCCTTGGTTGAACATTTAGGTCATTTTCGTCCTCCCTAGGCTTATTCTCGTCCAATTAGGGTTTTTAACCAATCTTATGCATCCAATAAGTACATTTGTGTCATTGGTTGAACATTTACGTCATTTTTGTCCTCCCTAGGCTTATTTTCGTCCAATAATGGTTTTTAACCAATCTTGTACATCCAATAAGTGATTTTGTGTCATTGGTTGAACATTTAGGTCATTTTCGTTCTCCCAAGGCTTATTCTCGTCCAATTAGGGTTTTTAACCAATCTTGTGCATCCAATAAGTACATTTGTGTCATTGGTTGAACATTTAGGTCATTTTCGTCCTCCCTAGGTTTATTCTCATCCAATTAGGGTTTTTAACCAATCTTGTGCATCCAATAAGTGATTTTGTGTCATTGGTTGAACATTTAGGTCATTTTCGTCCTCCCTACGCTTATTCTCATCCAATTAGGGTTTTTAACCAATCTTGTGCATCCAATAAGTGATTTTGTGTCATTGGTTGAACATTTAGGTCATTTTCGTCCTCCCTAGGCTTATTCTCATCCAATTAGGGTTTTTAACCAATCTTGTGCATCCAATAAGTGATTTTGTGTCATTGGTTGAACATTTAGGTCATTTTCGTCCTCCCTAGACTTATACTCATCCAATTAGGCTTTTTAACCAATCTTGTGCATCCAATAAGTGATTTTGTGTCATCGGTTGAACATTTAGGTCATTTTGGTCCTCCCTGGGCTTATTCTCATCCAATTAGGGTTTTTAACCAATCTTGTGCATCCAATAAGTGATTTTGTGTCATCGGTTGAACATTTATGTCATTTTCGTCCTCCCTAGGCTTATTCTCATCCAATTAGGGTTTTTAACCAATCTTGTGCATCCAATAAGTGATTTTGTGTCATTGGTTGAACATTTAGGTCATTTTCGTCCTCCCTAGGCTTATTCTCATCCAATTAGGGTTTTTAACCAATCTTGTGCATCCAATAAGTGATTTTGTGTCATTGGTTCAACATTTAGGTCATTTTCATCCTGCCAAGGCTTATTCTTGTCCAATTAGGGTTTTTAACCAATCTTGTGCATCCAATAAGTACATTTGTGTCATTGGTTGAACATTTAGGTCATGTTCGTCCTCCCAAGGCTTATTCTCGTCCAATTAGGGTTTTTAACCAATCTTGTGCATCCAATAAGTGATTTTGTGTCATTGGTTGAACATTTAGGTCATTTTCGTCCTCCCTAGGCTTATTCTCGTCCAATTAGGGTTTTTAACTAATCTTGTGCATCCAATAAGTGATTTTGTGTCATTGGTTGAACATTTAGGTCATTTTCATCCTCTTAACGCTTATTCTCGTCCAATTAGGGTTTTTATCCAATCTTGTGAATCCAATAAGTACATTTGTGTCATTGGTTGAAAATTTAGGTGATTTTCGTCCTCCCAAGGCTTATTCTTGTCCAATCAGGGTTTTTAACCAATCTTGTGCATCCAATAAGTGATTTTGTGTCAATGATTAAACATTTAGGTCATTTTCGTCCTCCCTAGGCTTATTCTCGTCCAATTAGGGTTTTTAACCAATCTTGTGCATCCAATAAGTACATTTGTGTTATTGGTTGAACATTTAGGTCATTTTCGTCCTCCCAAGGCTTATTCTCGTCCAATTAGGGTTTTTAACCAATCTTGTGCATCCAATAAGTAATTTTGTGTCATTGGTTGAACATTTAAGTCATTTTCGTCCTCCGAATGCTTATTCTCGTCCAATTAGGGTTTTTAACCAATCTAGTGCATCCAATAAGTGATTTTGTGTCATTGGTTGAACATTTAGGTCATTTTCGTCCTCCCAAGGCTTATTCTCGTCCAATTAGGGTTTTTAACCAATCTTGTGCATCCAATAAGTAAATTTGTGTCATTGGTTGAACATTTAGGTCATTTTCGTCCTCCCAAGGTTTATTCTCGTCCAATTAGGGTTTTTAATCAATCTTGTGCATCCAATAAGTGATTTTGTGTCATTGGTTGAACATTTAGGTCATTTTCGTCCTCCCTAGGCTTATTCTCGTCCAATTAGGGTTTTTAACCAATCTTGTGCATCTAATAAGTACATTTGTGTCATTGGTTGAACATTTAGGTCATTTTCGTCCTCCCTAGGCTTATTCTCGTCCAATTAGGGTTTTTAACCAATCTTGTGCATCCAATAAGTGATTTTGTGTCATTGGTTGAACATTTAGGTCATTTTCGTCCTCCCAAGGCTTATTCTCGTCCAATTAGGGTTTTTAACCAATCTTGTGTATCGAATAAGTGATTTTATGTCATTGGTTGAACATTTAAGTCATTTTCGTCCTCCCAAGGCTTATTCTCTTCCAATTAGGGTTTTTAACCAATCTTGTGCATCCAATAAGTACATTTGTGTCATTGGTTGAACATTTAGGTCATTTTCGTCCTCCCTAGGCTTATTCTCTTCCAATTAGGGTTTTTAACCAATCTTGTGCATCCAATAAGTACATCTGTGTCATTGATTGAACATTTAGGTCATTTTTGTCCTCCCAAGGATTATTCTCGTCCAATTAGAGTTTTCAACCAATCTTGTGCATCCAATAAGTACATTTGTGTCATTGGTTGAACATTTAGGTCATTTTCGTCCTCCCTAGGCTTATTCTCGTCCAATTAGGGTTTTTAACCAATCTTGTGCATCCAATAAGTACATTTGTGTCATTGGTTGAACATTTAGGTCATTTTCGTCCTCCCTAGGCTTATTCTCATCCAGTTAGGGTTTTTAACCAATCTTGTGCGTCGAATAAGTACATTTGTGTCATTGGTTGAACATTTAGGTCATTTTCGTCTTCCCAAGGCTTATTCTCGTCCAATTAAGGTTTTTAACCAATCTTGTGCATCCAATAAGTGATTTTGTGTCATTGGTTGAACATTTAGGTCATTTTCGTCCTCCCAAGGCTTATTCTCGTCCAATTAGGGTTTTAAACCAATCTTGTGCATCCAATAAGTGAATTTGTGTCATTGGTTGAACATTTAGGTCATTTTCGTCCTCCCAAGGCTTATTCTCGTCCAATTAGGGTTTTTAACCAATCTTGTGCATCCAATAAGTGATTTTGTGTCATTGGTTGAACATTTAGGTCATTTTCGTCCTCCCTAGGCTTATTCTCGTCCAATTAGGGTTTTTAACCAATCTTGTGCATCCAATAAGTAATCTTGTGTCATTGGTTGAACATTTAGGTCATTTTCGTCCTCCCAAGGCTTATTCTCGTCCAATTAGGGTTTTTAACCAATCTTGTGCATCCAATAAGTGATTTTGTGTCATTGGTTGAACATTTAGGTCATTTTCGTCCTCCGTAGACTTATTCTCGTCCAATTAGGGTTTTTAACCAATCTTGTGCATCCAATAAGTGATTTTGTGTCATTGGTTGAACATTTAGGTCATTTTCGTCCTCCCTAGGCTTATTCTCGTCCAATTAGGGTTTTTAACCAATCTTGTGCATCCAGTAAGTGATTTTGTGTCATTGGTTGAACAATTAGGTCATTTTCATCCTCTTAAGGCTTATTCTCATCCAATTAGGGTTTTTATCCAATCTTGTGAATCCAATAAGTATATTTGTGTCATTGGTTGAACATTTAGGTCATTTTCATCCTCCCAAGGCTTATTCTCGTCCAATTAGGGTTTTTAACCAATCTTTTGCATTTAATAAGTGATTTTGTGTCATGTGTTGAACATTTACGTCATTTTCGTCCTCCCAAGGCTTATTCTCGTCCAATTAGGGTTTTTAACCAATCTTGTGCATCCAATAAGTGATTTTGTGTCATTGGTTGAACATTTAGGTCATTTTCGTCCTCCCTAGGCTTATTCTCGTCCAATTAGGGTTTTTAACCAATCTTGTGCATCCAATAAGTGATTTTGTGCCAGTGGTTGAACATTTAGGTCATTTTCGTCCTCCCAAGGCTTATTCTCGTCCAATTAGGGTTTTTAACCAATCTTGTGCATCCAATAAGTGATTTTGTGTCATTGGTTGAACATTTAGGTCATTTTCGTCCTCCCTAAGCTTATGCTCCTCCAATTAGGGTTTTTAACCAATCTTGTGCATCCAATAAGTGATTTTGTGTCATTGGTTGAACATTTAGGTCATTTTCGTCCTCCCTAGGCTTATTCTCGTCCAATTAGGGTTTTTAACCAATCTTGTGCATCCAATAAGTACATTTGTGTCATTGGTTGAACATTTAGGTCATTTTCGTCCTCCCAAGGCTTATTCTCGTCCAAATAGGGTTTTAAACCAATCTAGTGCATCCAATAAGTGATTTTGTGTCATTGGTTGAACATTTAGGTCATTTTCGTCCTCCCTAGGCTTATTCTCGTCCAATTAGGGTTTTTAACCAATCTTGTGCATCCAATAAGTACATTTGTGTCATTGGTTGAACATTTAGGACATTTTCTTCCTCCCTAGGCTTATTCTCGTCCAATTAGGGTTTTTAACCAATCTTGTGCATCCAATAAGTGATTTTGTGTCATTGGTTGAACATTTAGGTCATTTTCGTCCTCCCAAGGCTTATTCTCGTCCAATTAGGGTTTTTAACCAATCTTGTGCATGCAATAAGTACATTTGAGTCATTGGTTGAACATTTAGGTCATTTTCGTCCTCCCTAGGCTTATTCTGGTCCAATTAGGGTTTTTAACCAATCTTGTGCATCCAATAAGTGATTTTGTGTCATTGGTTGAACATTTAGGTCATTTTCGTCCTCCCAAGGCTTATTCTCGTCCAATTAGGGTTTTTAACCAATCTTGTGCATCCAATAAGGGATTTTGTGTCAAAGGTTGAACATTAATGTCATTTTCGTCCTCCCAAGGCTTATTCTCGTCCAATTAGGGTTTTTAACCAATCTTGTGCATCCAATAAGTGATTTTGTGTCATTGGTTGAACATTTAGGTCATTTTCGTCCTCCCTAGGCTTATTCTCGTCCAATTAGGGTTTTTAACCAATCTTGTGCATCGAATAAGTGATTTTGTGTCATGTGTTAAACATTTAGGTCATTTTCGTCCTCCCTAGGCTTATTCTCGTCCAATTAGGGTTTTTAACCAATCTTGTGCATGGAATAAGTGATTTTGTGTCATTGGTTGAATATTTAGGTCATTTTCGTTTTCCCTAGGCTTATTCTCGTCCAATTAGGGTTTTTAACCAATCTTGTGCATCCAATAAGTGATTTTGTGTCATTGGTTGAACATTTAGGTCATTTTCGTCCTCCCTAGGCTTATTCTCGTCCAATTAGGGTTTTTAACCAATCTTGTGCATCCAATAAGTGATTTTGTGTCATTGGTTGAACATTTAGGTCATTTTCGTCCTCCCAAGGCTTATTCTCGTCCAATTAGGGTTTTTAACCAATCTTGTGCATCCAATAATTTATTTTGTGTCATTGGTTGAACATTTAGGTCATTTTCGTCCTCCCAAGGATTATTCTCGTCCAATTAGGGTTTTTAACAAATCTTGTGCATCAAATAAGTGATTTTGTGTCATTGGTTGAACATTTAGGTCATGTTCGTCCTCCCTAGGCTTATTCTCGTCCAATTAGGGTTTTTAACCAATCTTGTGCATCCACTAAGTGATTTTGTGTCATTGGTTGAACATTTAGGTCATTTTCGTCCTCCCTAGGCTTATTCTCGTCCAATTAGGGTTTTTAACCAATCTTGTGCATCCAATAAGTACATTTGTGTCATTGGTTGAACACTTAGGTCATTTTCGTCCTCCCAAGGCTTATTCTCGTCCAATTAGAGTTTTAAACCAATCTAGTGCATCCAATAAGTGATTTTGTGTCATTGGTTGAACATTTAGGTCATTTTCGTCCTCCCTAGGCTTATTCTCGTCCAATTAGGGTTTTTAACCAATCTTGTGCATCCAATAAGTACATTTGTGTCATTGGTTGAACATTTAGGACATTTTCTTCCTCCCTAGGCTTATTCTCGTCCAATTAGGGTTTTTAACCAATCTTGTGCATCCAATAAGTGATTTTGTGTCATTGGTTGAACATTTAGGTCATTTTCGTCCTCCCAAGGCTTATTCTCGTCCAATTAGGGTTTTTAACCAATCTTGTGCATCCAAAAAGGTATTTTGTGTCATTGGTTGAACATTTAGGTCATTTTCGTCCTCCCAAGGCTTATTCTCGTCCAATTAGGGTTTTTAACCAATCTTGTGCATCCAATAAGTGATTTTGTGTCATTGGTTGAACATTTAGGTCATTTTCGTCGTCCTAAGGCTTATTCTCGTCCAATTAGGGTTTTTAACCAATCTTGTGCATCCAATAAGTGATTTTGTGTCATTGGTTGAACATTTAGGTCATTTTCGTCCTCCCTAGGCTTATTCTCGTCCAATTAGGGTTTTTAACCAATCTTGTGCATCCAATAAGTACATTTGTGTCATTGGTTGAACATTTAGGTAATTTTCGTCCTCCCAATGCTTATTCTCGTCCAATTAGGGTTTTTAACCAATCTTGTGCATCCAATAAGTGATTTTGTGTCATTGGTTGAACATTTAGATCATTTTCGTCCTCCTGAGGCTTATTCTCGTCTAATTAGGGTTTTTAACCAATCTTGTGCATCCAACAAGTACATTTGTGTCATTGGATGAACATTTAGATTATTTTCGTCCTCCCAAGGCTTATTCTCGTCCAATTAGGGTTTTTAACCAATCTTGTGCATCCAATAAGTGATTTTGTGTCATTGGTTGAACATTTAGGTCATTTTCGTCCTCCCTAGGCTTATTCTCGTCCAATTAGGGTTTTTAACCAATCTTGTGCATCCAATAAGTACATTTGTGTCATTGATTAAACATTTAGGTCATTTTTGTCCTCCCTAGGCTTATTCTCGTCCAATTAGGGTTTTTAACCAATCTTGTGCATCCAATAAGTGATTTTGTGTCATTGGTTGAACATTTAGGTCATTTTCGTCCTCCCTAGGCTTATTCTCGTCCAATCAGTGGTTTTAACCAATCTTGTGCATCCAATAAGTGATTTTGTGTCATTGGTTTAACATTTAGGTCATTTTCATCCTCCCAAGGCATAATCTCGTCGAATTAGGGTTTTTAACCAATCTTGTGCATCCAATAAGTGATTTTGTGTCATTGGTTGAACATTTAGGTCATTTTCGTCCTCCCTAGGCTTATTCTCGTCCAATTAGGGTTTTTAACCAATCTTGTGCATCCAATAAGTACAATTGTGTCATTGGTTGAACATTTAGGTCATTTTCGTCCTCCCAAGGATTATTCTCGTCCAATTAGGGTTTTTAACCAATCTTGTGCATCAAATAAGTGATTTTGTGTCATTGGTTGAACATTTAGGTCATTTTTTTCATCCCTAGGCTTATTCTCGTCCAATTAGGGTTTTTAACCAATCTTGTGCATCCAATAAGTGATTTTGTGTCATTGGTTGAACATTTAGGTCATTTTCGTCCTCCCTAGGCTTATTCTCGTCCAATTAGGGTTTTTAACCAATCTTGTGCATCCAATAAGTACATTTGTGTCATTGGTTGAACATTTAGGTCATTTTCGTCCTCCCTAAGCTTATTCTGGTCCAATTAGGGTTTTTAACCAATCTTGTGCATCCAATAAGTGATTTTGTGTCATTGGTTGAACATTTAGGTCATTTTCGTCCTCCCAAGGCTTATTCTTGTCCAATTAGGGTTTTCAACCAATCTTGTGCATCCAATAAGTGATTTTGTGTCATTGGTTGAACATTTAGGTCATTTTCGTCCTCCCATGGCTTATTCTCGTCCAATTAGGGTTTTTAACCAATCTTGTGCATCCAATAAGTACATTTGTGTCATTGGTTGAACATTTAGGTCATTTTCGTCCTCCCTAGGCTTATTCTCGTCCAATTATGGTTTTTAACCAATCTTGTGCATCCAATAACTACATTTGTGTCATTGGTTGAACAATTAGGTCATTTTCATCCTCCCAAGGCTTATTCTCGTCCAATTAGGGTTTTTAACCAATCTTGTGCATCCAATAAGTGATTTTGTGTCATTGGTTGAACATTTAGGTCATTTTCGTCCTCCCTAGGCTTATTCTCGTCCAATTAGGGTTTTTAACCAATCTTGTGCATCCAATAAGTGATTTTGTGTCATTGGTTGAACATTTAGGTCATTTTCGTCCTCCCAAGGCTTATTCTCGTCCAATTAGGGTTTTTAACCAATCTTGTGCAACATATAAGTACATTTGTGTCATTGGTTGAACATTTAGGTCATTTTCGTCCTCCCTAGGCTTATTCTCGTCCAATTAGGGTTTTTAACCAATCTTGTGCATCCAATAAGTACATTTGTGTCATTGGTTGAACATATAGGTCATATTCGTCCTCCCTAGGCTTATTCTCGTCCAATTAGGGTTTTTAACCAATCTTGTGCATCCAATAAGTGATTTTGTGTCATTGGTTGAACATTTAGGTCATTTTCGTCCTCCCTATTCTTATTCTCGTCCAATTAGGGTTTTTAACCAATCATGTGCATCCAATAAGTGATTTTGTGTCATTGGTTGAACATTTAGGTCATTTTCGTCGTCCCAAGGCTAATTCTCGTCCAATTAGGGTTTTTAACCAATCTTGTGCATCCAATAAGTACATTTGTGTTATTGGTTGAACATTTAGGTCATTTTCGTCATCCCAAGGCTTATTCACGTCCAATTAGGATTTTTAACCAATCTTGTGCATCCAATAAGTGATTTTGTGCCATTGGTTAAACATTTAGGTCATTTTCGTCCTCCCAAGGCTTATTCTCGTCCAATTAGGGTTTTTAACCAATCTTGTGCATCCAATAAGTACATTTGTGTCATTGGTTGAACATTTAGGTCATTTTCGTCCTCCCAAGGTTTATTCTCATCCAATTAGGGTTTTTAACCAATCTTGTGCATCCAATAAGTGATTTTGTGTCATTGGTTGATCATTTAGGTCATTTTCGTCCTCCCTAGGCTTATTCTCGTCCAATTAGGGTTT
>JBBPBP010000427.1:45878-77905 GCA_037974735.1 Cicer chorassanicum
CATCCAATAAGTACATTTGTGTCATTGGTTGAACATATAGGTCATATTCGTCCTCCCTAGGCTTATTCTCGTCCAATTAGGGTTTTTAACCAATCTTGTGCATCCAATAAGTGATTTTGTGTCATTGGTTGAACATTTAGGTCATTTTCGTCCTCCCAAGGTTTATTCTCATCCAATTAGGGTTTTTAACCAATCTTGTGCATCCAATAAGTGATTTTGTGTCATTGGTTGATCATTTAGGTCATTTTCGTCCTCCCTAGGCTTATTCTCGTCCAATTAGGGTTTTTAACCAATCTTGTGCATCCAATAAGTACATTTGTGTCATTGGTTGAACATATAGGTCATATTCTTCCTCCCTAGGCTTATTCTCGTCCAATTAGGGTTTTTAACCAATCTTGTGCATCCAATAAGTGATTTTGTGTCATTGGTTGAACATTTAGGTCCTTTTCGTCCTCCCTATTCTTATTCTCGTCCAATTAGGGTTTTTAACCAATCATGTGCATCCAATAAGTGATTTTGTGTCATTGGTTGAACATTTAGGTCATTTTCGTCGTCCCAAGGCTTATTCTCGTCCAATTAGGGTTTTTAACCAATCTTGTGCATCCAATAAGTACATTTGTGTTATTGGTTGAACATTTAGGTCATTTTCGTCATCCCAAGGCTTATTCACGTCCAATTAGGATTTTTAACCAATCTTGTGCATCCAATAAGTGATTTTGTGTCATTGGTTAAACATTTAGGTCATTTTCGTCCTCCCAAGGCTTATTCTCGTCCAATTAGGGCTTTTAACCAATCTTGTGCATCTAATAAGTACATTTGTGTCATTGGTTGAACATTTAGGTCATTTTCGTCTTCCCAAGGCTTATTCTCGTCCAATTAGGGTTTTTAACCAATCTTGTGCATCCAATAAGTACTTTTGTGTCATTGGTTGAACATTTAGGTCATTTTCGTCTTCCCAAGGCTTATTCTCGTCCAATTAGGGTTTTTAACCAATCTTGTGCATCCAATAAGTACATTTGTGTCATTGGTTGAACATTTAGGTCATTTTCGTTCTCCCAAGGCTTATTCTCGTCCAATTAGGGTTTTTAACCAATCTTGTGCATCCAATAAGTGATTTTATGTCATTGGTTGAACATTTAGGTCATTTTCGTCCTCCCTAGGCTTATTCTCGTCCAATTAGGGTTTTTAACCAATCTTGTGCATCCAATAACTACATTTGTGTCATTGGTTCAACTTTTAGGTCATTTTCGTACTCCCTAGGCTTATTCTCGTCCAATTCGGGTTTTTAACCAATCTTGTGCATCCAATAAGTGATTTTGTTTTATTGGTCGAACATTTAGGTCATTTTCGTCCTCCCAAGGCTTATTCTCGTCCAATTAGGGTTTTTAACCAATCTTGTGCATCCAATAAGTACATTTGTGTCATTGGTTGAACATTTAGGTCATTTTCGTCTTCCCAAGGCTTATTGTCGTCCAATTAGGGTTTTTAACCAATCTTGTGCATCCAATAAGTGATTTTGTGACATTGGTTAAACATTTAGGTCATTTTCGTCCTCCTAAGGCTTATTCTCGTCCAATTAGGGTTTTAACCAATCTTGTGCATCCAATAAGTGATTTTTTGTCATTGGTTGAACATTTAGGTCATTTTCGTCGTCCCAAGGCTTATTCTCGTCCAAATTAGGGTTTTTAACCAATCTTGTGCATCCAATAAGTGATTTTGTGTCATTGGTTGAACATTTAGGTCATTTTCGTCCTCCCAAGGCTTATTCTCGTCCAATTAGGGTTTTTAACCAATCTTGTGCATCCAATAAGTACATTTGTGTCATTGGTTGAAGATTTAGGTCACTTTTTTCATCCTAAGGCTTATTCTCGTCCAATTAGGGTTTTTAACCAATCTTTTGCATCCAATAAATGATTTTGTGTCATTGGTTGAACATTTAGGTCATTTTCGTCCTCCCAAGGCTTATTCTCGTCCAATTAGGGTTTTTAACCAATCTTGTGCATCCAATAAGTACATTTGTGTCATTGGTTGAACATTTAGGTCATTTTCGTTCTCCCAAGGCTTATTCTCGTCCAATTAGGGTTTTTAACCAATCTTGTGCATCCAATAAGTGATTTTGTGTAATTGTTTGAACATTTAGGTCATTTTCGTCCTTCCAAGCCTTATTCTCGTCCAACTAGGGTTTTTAATCAATCTGGTGCATCTAATAAGTACATTTGTGTCATTGGTTGAATATTTAGGTCATTTTAGTCCTCCCAAGGCCTATTCTCGTCCAATTAGGGTTTTTAACCAATCTTGTGCATCCAATAAGTACATTTGTGTCATTGGTTGAACATTTAGGTCATTTTCGTCCTCCCAAGGCTTATTCTCGTCCAATTAGGGGTTTTAACCAATCTTGTGAATCCAATAAGTACATTTGTGTCATTGGTTGAACATTTAGGTCATTTTCGTCCTCCCAAGGCTTATTCTCGTCCAATTAGGGTTTTTAACCAATCTTGTGCATCCAATAAGTGATTTTGTATCATTGGTTGAACATTTAGGTCATTTTCGTCCTCCCAAGGCTTATTCTCGTCCAATTAGGGTTTTTAACAAATCTTGTGCATCCAATAAGTGATTTTGTGTCATTGGTTGAACATTTAGGTCATTTTCGTCCTCCCTAGGCTTATTCTCGTCCAATTAGGGTTTTTAACCAATCTTGTGCATCCAATAAGTACATTTGTGTCATTGGTTGAACATTTACGACATTTTCGTCCTCCCAAGACTTATTCTCGTCCAATTAGGGTTTTTAACCAATCTTGTGCATCCAATAAGTGATTTTGTGTCATTGGTTAAACATTTAGGTCATTTTCGTCCTCCCTAGGCTTATTCTCGTATAATTAGGATTTTTAACCAATCTTGTGCATCCAATAAGTGATTTTGTGTCATTGGTTGAACATTTAGGTCATTTTCGTCCTCCCAAAGCTTATTCTCGTCCAATTAGGGTTTTTAAACAATCTTGTGCATCCAATAAGTGATTTTGAGTCATTGGTTGTACAATTAGGTCATTTTCGTCCTCCCTAGGCTTATTCTCGTCAAATTAGGGTTTTTTAACCAATCAGGTGCATCCAATAAGTACATATGTGTTGTTGGTTGAACATTTAGGTCATTTTTGTCCTCCCAAGGCTTATTCTCGTCCAATTAGGGTTTTTTACCAATCTTGTGCATCCAATAAGTGATTTTGTGTCATTGGTTGAACATTTAGGTCATTTTCGTCCTCCCTAGGCTTATTCTCGTCCAATTAGGGTTTTTAACCAATCTTGTGCATCCAATAAGTACATTTGTGTCATTGGTTGAACATTTAGGTTTTTTTCGTCCTCCCAAGCCTTATTCTCATTAAATTAGGGTTTTTAACCAATCTTGTGCATCCTATAAGTACTATTGTTTCATTGGTTGAACATTTAGGTCATTTTCGTACTCCCAAGGCTTATTCTCGTCCAATTAGGGTTTTTTACCAATCTTGTGCATCCAATAAGTGATTTTGTGTCATTGGTTGAACATTTAGGTCATTTTCGTCCTCCCAAGCTTTATTCTCGTCCAATTAGGGTTTTTAACCAATCTTGTGCATCCAATAAGTACATTTGTGTCATTGGTTGAACATTTAGGTCATTTTCGTCCTCCCAAGGCTTATTCTCGTCCAATTAGGGTTTTTAACCAATCTTGTGCATCCAATAAGTGATTTTGTGTCATTGGTTGAACATTTAGGTCATTTTCGTGCTCCCAAGGCTTATTCCCGTCCAATTAGGGTTTTTTACCAATCTTATCCATCCAATAAGTACATTTGTGTCATTGATTGAACATTTAGGTCATTTTCGTCCTCCCAAGGCTTATTCTCATCCAATTAGGGTTTTTAACCAATCTTGTGCATCCAATAAGTACATTTATGTGATTGGTTGAACATTTAGGTCATTTTCTTCCTCCCAAGGCTTATTCTCGTCCAATTAGGGTTTTTAACCAATCTTGTGCATCCAATAAGTACATTTGTGTCATTGGTTGAACATTTAGGTCATTTTCGTCCTCCCAAGGCTTATTCTCGTCCAATTAGGGTTTTTAACCAATCTTGTGCATCCAATAAGTGATTTTGTATCATTGGTTGAACATTTAGGTCATTTTCGTCCTCCCTAGGCTTATTCTCATCCAATTAGGGTTTTTAACCAATCTTGTGCATCCAATAAGTACATTTGTTTCATTGGTTGAACATTTAGGTCATTTTCGTCCTCCCAAGGCTTATTCTCGTCCAATTAGGGTTTTTAACCAATCTTGTGCATCCAATAAGTGATTTTGTGCCATTGGTTGAACATTTAGGTCATTTTCGTCCTCCCAAGTCTTATTCTCCTCCAATTAGGGTTTTTAACAAATCTTGTGCATCCAATAAGTACATTTGTGTCATTGGTTGAACATTTAGGTCATTTTCGTCCTCCCAATGCTTATTCTCGTCCAATTAGGGTTTTTAACCAATCTTGTGCATCCAATAAGTACATTTGTGTCATTGGTTAAACATTTAGGTCATTTTCGTTCTCCCAAGGCTTATTCTCGTCCAATTAGGGTTTTTAACCAATCTTGTGCATCCAATAAGTGATTTTGTGTCATTCGTTGAACATTTAGGTCATTTTCGTCCTCCCTAGTCTTATTCTCGTCCAATTAGGGTTTTTAACCAACCTTGTGCATCCAATAAGTACATTTGTGTCATTGGTTGAACATTTAGGTCATTTTCGTCCTCCCTAGGCTTATTCTCCTCCAATTAGGGTTTTTAACCAATCTTGTGCATCCAATAAGTACATTTGTGTCATTGGTTGAACATTTAGGTCATTTTCGTCCTCCCAAGGTTTATTCTCGTCCAATTAGGGTTTTTAACCAATCTTGTGCATCCGATAAGTGATTTTGTGTCATTGGTTGAACATTTAGGTCATTTTCGTCCTCCCTATTCTTATTCTCGTCCAATTAGGGTTTTTAACCAATCTTGTGCATCCAATAAGTGATTTTGTGTCATTGGTTGAACATTTAGGTCATTTTCGTCCTCCCTAGGCTTATTCTCGTCCAATTAGGGTTTTTAACCAATCTTGTGCATCCAATAAGTACATTTGTGTCATTGGTTGAACATTTAGGTCATTTTTCATCCTCCCAAGGCTTATTCACGTCCAGTTAGGGTTTTTAACCAATCATTTGCATCCAATAAGTACATTTGTGTCATTGGTTGAACATTTAGGTCATTTTCATCCTCCCAAGGCTTATTCGCGTCCAATTAGGGTTTTTAACCAATCTTGTGCATCCAATAAGTGATTTTGTGTCATTGGTTGAACATTTAGGTCATTTTCGTCCTCCAAAGGCTTATTCTCGTCCAATTAGGGTTTTTAACCAATCTTGTGCATCCAATAAGTGATTTTGTGTCATTGGTTGAACATTTAGGTCATTTTCGTCCTCTCTATGCTTATTCTCGTCCAATTAGGGTTTTTAACCAATCTTGTGCATTCATTAAGTACATTTGTGTCATTGGTTGAACATTTAGGTCATTTTCGTCCTCCCAAGGCTTATTCTCGTCCAATTAGGGTTTTTAACCAATCTTGTGCATCCAATAAGTGATTTTGTGTCATTGGTTGAACATTTAGGTCATTTGCGTCCTCCCAAGGCTTATTCTCGTCCAATTTGGGTTTTTAACCAATCTTGTGCATCCAATAAGTGATTCTGTGTCATTGGTTGAACATTCAGGTCATTTTCGTCCTCCTAAGGCTTAGTCTCGTCCAATTAGGGATTTTAACCAATCTTGTGCATACAATAAGTGATTTTGTGTCATTGGTTGAACATTTAGGTCATTTTCGTCCTCCCAAGGCTTATTCTCGTCCAATTAGGGTTTTTAACCAATCTTGTGCATCCAATAATTGATTTTGTGTCATTGGTTGAACATTTAGGTTATTTTCGTCTTCCGAAGGCTTATTCTCGTCCAATTAGGGTTTTTAACCAATCTTGTGCATCCAATAAGTGATTTTGTGTCATTGGTTGAACATTTAGGTCATTTTCGTCCTCCCTAGGCTTATTCTCGTCCAATTAGGGTTTTTAACCAATCTTGTGCATCCAATAAGTACATTTGTGTCATTGGTTGAACATTTAGGTCATTTTCGTCCTCCCTAGGCTTATTCTCGTCCAATTAGGGTTTTTAACCAATCTTGAGCATCCAATAAGTACACTTGTGTCATTGGTTGAACATTTAGGTCATTTTCGTCCTCCCAAGGTTTATTCTCGTCCAATTAGGGTTTTTAACCAATCTTGTGCATCCAATAAGTGATTTTGTGTCATTGGTTGAACATTTAGGTCATTTTCGTCCTCCCTAGGCTTATTCTCGTCCTATTAGGGTTTTTAACCAATCTTGTGCATCCAATAAGTACATTTGTGTCATTGGTTGAACATTTAGGTCATTTTCGTTCTCCCAAGGCTTATTCTCGTCCAATTAGGGTTTTTAACCAATCTTGTGCATCCAATAAGTGATTTTGTGACATTGGTTAAACATTTTGGTCATTTTCGTCCTCCCAAGGCTTATTCTCGTCCAATTAGGGTTTTAATCAATCTTGTGCATCCAATAAGTGATTTTTTGTCATTGGTTGAACATTTAGGTCATTTTCGTCCTCCCAAGGCTTATTCTCGTCCAAATTAGGGTTTTTAACCAATCTTGTGCATCCAATAAGTGATTTTGTGTCATTGGTTGAACATTTAGGTCATTTTCGTCCTCCCAAGGCTTATTCTCGTCCAATTAGGGCTTTTAACCAATCTTGTGCATCTAATAAGTACATTTGTGTCATTGGTTGAACATTTAGGGCATTTTCGTCTTCCCAAGGCTTATTCTCGTCCAATAAGGGTTTTTAACCAATCTTGTGCATCCAATAAGTACATTTGTGTCATTGGTTGAACATTTAGGTCATTTTCGTCCTCCCAAGGCTTATTCTCGTCCAATTAGGGTTTTTAACCAATCTTGTGCATCCAATAAGTGATTTTGTGTCGTTGGTTGAACATTTAGGTCATTTTCGTCCTCCCAAGGCTTATTCTCGTCCAATTAGGATTTTTAACCAATCTTGTGCATCCAATAAGTACATTTGTGTAATTGGTTGAACATTTAGGTCATTTTCGTCCTCCCAAGGCTTATTCTCGTCCAATTAGGGTTTTTAACCAATCTTGTGCATCCAATAAGTACATTTGTGTCATTGGTTGAACATTTAGGTCATTTTCGTCCTCCCAAGGTTTATTCTCATCCAATTAGGGTTTTTAACCAATCTTGTGCATCCAATAAGTGATTTTGTGTCATTGGTTGAACATTTAGGTCATTTTCGTCCTCCCAAGGCTTATTCTCGTCCAATTAGGGTTTTTAACCAATCTTGTGCATCCAATAAGTGATTTTGTGTCATTGGTTGAACATTTAGGTCATTTTTGTCCTCCAGGGACTTATTCTCGTCCAATTAAGGTTTTTAACCAATCTTGTGCATCCAATAAGTGATTTTGTGTCGATTGTTGAACATTTAGGTCATTTTCATCCTCCCTAGGCTTATTCTCGTCCAATTAGGGTTTTGTGCATCCAATAAGTGATTTTGTGTCATTGGTTGAACATTTAGGTCATTTTCGTCCTCCCAAGGTTTATTCTCGTCCAATTAGGGTTTTTAACCAATCTTGTGCATCCAATAAGTGATTTTGTGTCATTGGTTGAACATTTAGGTCATTTTCGTCCTCCCTAGGCTTATTCTCGTCCAATTAGGGTTTTTAACCAATCTTGTGCATCCAATAAGTACTTTTGTGTCATTGGTTGAACATATAGGTCATTTTCGTCCTCCCTAGGCTTATTCTCGTCCAATTAGGGTTTTTAACCAATCTTGTGCATCCAATAAGTGATTTTGTGTCATTGGTTGAACATTTAGATCATTTTCGTCCTCCCAAGGCTTATTCTCGTCCAATTAGGATTTTTAACCAATCTTGTGCATCCAATAAGTAAATTTGTGTCATTGGTTGAACATTTAGGTCATTTTCGTCCTCCCAAGGTTTATTCTCGTCCAATTAGGGTTTTTAACCAATCTTGTGCATCCAATAAGTGATTTTGTGTCATTGGTTGAACATTTAGGTCATTTTCGTCCTCCCTAGGCTTATTTTCGTCCAATTAGGGTTTTTAACCAATCTTGTGCATCCAATAAGTACATTTGTGTCATTGGTTGAACATATAGGTCATTTTCGTCCTCCCTAGGCTTAATCTCGTCCAATTAGGGTTTTTAACCGATCTTGTGCATCCAATAAGTGATTTTGTGTCATTGGTTGAACATTTAGGTCATTTTCGTCCTCCCTATTCTTATTCTCGTCCAATTAGGGTTTTTAACCAATCTTGTGCATCCAATAAGTGATTTTGTGTCATTGGTTGAACATTTAGGTCATTTTCGTCCTCCATAGGATTATTCTCGTCCAATTAGGGTTTTTAACCAATCTTATGCATCCAATAAGTACATTTGTGTCATTGTTTGAACATTTAGGTCATTTTCGTCCTCCCAAGGTTTATTCTCGTCCAATTAGGGTTTTTAACCAATCTTGTGCATCCAATAAGTGATTTTGTGTCATTGGTTGAACATTTAGGTCATTTTCGTCCTCCCTAGGCTTATTCTCGTCCAATTAGGGTTTTTAACCAATCTTGTGCATCCAATAAGTACATTTGTGTCATTGGTTGAACCTTTAGGTTATTTTTGTCCTCCCAAGGCTTATTCTCGTCCAATTAGGGTTTTTAACCAATCTTGTGCATCCAATAAGTGATTTTGTGTCATTGGTTGAACATTTAGGTCATTTTCGTCCTCCCTAGGCTTATTCTCGTCCAATTAGGGTTTTTAACCAATCTTGTGCATCCAATAAGTACATTTGTGTCATTGGTTGAACATTTAGGTAATTTTCGTCCTCCCAATGCTTATTCTCGTCCAATTAGGGTTTTTAACCAATCTTGTGCATCCAATAAGTGATTTTGTGTCATTGGTTGAACATTTAGATCATTTTCGTCCTCCTGAGGCTTATTCTCGTCTAATTAGGGTTTTTAACCAATCTTGTGCATCCAACAAGTACATTTGTGTCATTGGATGAACATTTAGATTATTTTCGTCCTCCCAAGGCTTATTCTCGTCCAATTAGGGTTTTTAACCAATCTTGTGCATCCAATAAGTGATTTTGTGTCATTGGTTGAACATTTAGGTCATTTTCGTCCTCCCTAGGCTTATTCTCGTCCAATTAGGGTTTTTAACCAATCATGCGCATCCAATAAGTGATTTTGTGTCATTGGTTGAACATTTAGGTCATTTTCGTCCTCCCTAGGCTTATTCTCGTCCAATTAGGGTTTTTAACCAATCTTGTGCATCCAATAAGTACATTTGTGTCATTGGTTGAACATTTAGGTCATTTTCGTCCTCCCTAGGCTTATTCTCGTCCAATTAGGGTTTTTAACCAATCTTGTGCATCCAATAAGTGATTTTGTATCATTAGTTGAACATTTAGGTCATTTTCGTCCTCCCTAGGCTTATTCTCGTCCAATTAGGATTTTGAACCAATCTTGTAAATCCAATAAGTGATTTTGTGTCATTGGTTGAACATTTAGGTCATTTTCGTCCTCCCTAGGCTTATTCTCGTCCAATTAGGGTTTTTAACCAATCTTGTGCATCCAATAAGTACATTTGTGTCATTGGTTGAACATTTAGGTCATTTTCGTCCTCCCACGGCTTATTCTCGTCCAATTAGGGTTTTTAACCAATATTGTGCATCCAATAAGTGATTTTGTGTCATTGGTTGAACATTTAGGTCATTTTCGTCCTCCCTAGGCTTATTCTCGTCCAATTAGGGTTTTTAACCAATCTTGTGCATCCAATAAGTACATTTGTGTCATTGGTTGAACATATAGGTCATTTTCGTCCTCCCTATTCTTATTCTCGTCCAATTAGGGTTTTTAACCAATCTTGTGCATCCAATAAGTGATTTTGTGTCATTCGTTGAACATTTAGGTCATTTTCATCCTCCCTAGGCTTATTCTCGTCCAATTAGGGTTTTTAACCAATCTTGTGCATCCAATAAGTAAATTTGTGTCATTGGTTGAACATTTAGGTCATTTTCGTCCTCCCAAGGTTTATTCTCGTCCAATTAGGGTTTTTAACCAATCTTGTGCATCCAATAAGTGATTTTGTGTCATTGGTTGAACATTTAGGTCATTTTCGTCCTCCCTAGGCTTATTCTCGTCCAATTAGGGTTTTTAACCAATCTTGTGCATCCAATAAGTACATTTGTGTCATTGGTTGAAATATAGGTCATTTTCGTCCTCCCTAGGCTTATTCTCGTCCAATTAGGGTTTTTAACCAATCTTGTGCATCCAATAAGTGATTTTGTGTCATTGGTTGAACATTTAGGTCATTTTCGTCCTCCCTATTCTTATTCTCGTCCAATTAGGGTTTTTAACCAATCATGTGCATCCAATAAGTGATTTTGTGTCATTGGTTGAACATTTAGGTCATTTTCGTCGTCCCAAGGCTTATTCTCGTCCAATTAGGGTTTTTAACCAATCTTGTGCATCCAATAAGTACATTTGTGTTATTGGTTGAACATTTAGGTCATTTTCGTCATCCCAAGGCTTATTCACGTCCAATTAGGATTTTTAACCAATCTTGTGCATCCAATAAGTACATTTGTGTCATTGGTTGAACATATAGGTCATATTCGTCCTCCCTAGGCTTATTCTCGTCCAATTAGGGTTTTTAACCAATCTTGTGCATCCAATAAGTGATTTTGTGTCATTGGTTGAACATTTAGGTCATTTTCGTCCTCCCTATTCTTATTCTCGTCCAATTAGGGTTTTTAACCAATCATGTGCATCCAATAAGTGATTTTGTGTCATTGGTTGAACATTTAGGTCATTTTCGTCGTCCCAAGGCTAATTCTCGTCCAATTAGGGTTTTTAACCAATCTTGTGCATCCAATAAGTACATTTGTGTTATTGGTTGAACATTTAGGTCATTTTCGTCATCCCAAGGCTTATTCACGTCCAATTAGGATTTTTAACCAATCTTGTGCATCCAATAAGTACATTTGTGTCATTGGTTGAACATTTAGGTCATTTTCGTCTTCCCAAGGCTTATTCTCGTCCAATTAGGGTTTTTAACCAATCTTGTGCATCCAATAAGTACATTTGTGTCATTGGGTGAACATTTAGGTCATTTTCGTCTTCCCAAGGCTTATTCTTGTCCAATTATGGTTTTTAACCAATCTTGTGCATCCAATAAGTACATTTGTGTCATTGGTTGAACATTTAGGTCATTTTCGTCCTCCCAAGGCTACTTGTCCAATTAGGGCTTTTAACCAATCTTGTGCATCTAATAAGTACATTTGTGTCATTGGTTGAACATTTAGGGCATTTTCGTCTTCCCAAGGCTTATTCTCGTCCAATAAGGGTTTTTAACCAATCTTGTGCATCCAATAAGTACATTTGTGTCATTGGTTGAACATTTAGGTCATTTTCGTCCTCCCAAGGCTTATTCTCGTCCAATTAGGGTTTTTAACCAATCTTGTGCATCCAATAGGTGATTTTGTATCATTGGTTGAACATTTAGGTCATTTTCGTCCTCACAAGGCTTATTCTCGTCGAATTAGGGCTTTAAACCAATCTTGTGCATCCAATAAGTACATTTGTGTCATTGGTTGAACATTTAGGTCATTTTCGTCTTCCCAAGGCTTATTGTCGTCCAATTAGGGTTTTTAACCAATCTTGTGCATCCAATAAATGATTTTGTGACATTGGTTAAACATTTAGGTCATTTTTGTCCTCCCAAGGCTTATTCTCGTCCAATTAGGGTTTTAACCAATCTTGTGCATCCAATAAGTGATTTTTTGTCATTGGTTGAACATTTACGTCATTTTCGTCCTCCCAAGGCTTATTCTCGTCCAATTAGGGTTTTTAACCAATCTTGTCCATCCAATAAGTGATTTTGTGCCATTGGTTGAACATTTAGGTCATTTTCGTCCTCCCAAGGCTTATTCTCGTCCAATTAGGGTTTTTAACCAATCTTGTGCATCCAATAAGTGATTTTGTGCCATTGGTTGAACATTTAGGTCATTTTCGTCCTCCCAAGTCTTATTCTCGTCCAATTAGGGTTTTTAACCAATCTTGTGCATCCAATAAGTACATTTCTGTCATTGGTTGAACATTTGTGTCATTTTCGTCCTCCCAAGGCTTATTCTTGTCCAATTAGGGTTTTCAACCAATCTTGTGCATCCAATAAATGATTTTGTGTCATTGGTTGAACATTTAGGTCATTTTCGTCTTTCCTAGGCTTATTCTCGTCCAATTAGGGTTTTTAAACAATCTTGTGCATCCAATAAGTAATTTTATGCCATTGGTTGAACATTTAGGTCATTTTCGTCTTCCCAAGGCTTATTCTCGTCCATTTAGAGTTTTTAACCAATCTTGTGCATCCAATAAGTGATTTTGTGCCACTGGTTGAACATTTAGGTCATTTTCGTCCTCCCAAGGCTTATTCTCGTCCAATTAGGGTTTTTAACCAATCTTGTGCATCCAATAAGTACATTTGTGTCATTGGTTGAACATTTAGGTCATTTTCGTCCTCCCAAGGTTTATTCTCGTCCAATTAGGGTTTTTAACCAATCTTGGGCATCCAATAAGTGATTTTGTGTCATTGGTTGAACATTTAGGTCATTTTCGTCCTCCCTAGGCTTATTCTCCTCCAATTAGGGTTTTTAACCAATCTTGTGCATCCAATAAGTACATTTGTGTCATTGGTTGAACATTTAGGTCATTTTCGTCCTCCCAAGGTTTATTCTCGTCCAATTAGGGTTTTTAACCAATCTTGTGCATCCGATAAGTGATTTTGTGTCATTGGTTGAACATTTAGGTCATTTTCGTCCTCCCTATTCTTATTCTCGTCCAATTAGGGTTTTTAACCAATCTTGTGCATCCAATAAGTGATTTTGTGTCATTGGTTGAACATTTAGGTCATTTTCGTCCTCCCTAGGCTTATTCTCGTCCAATAAGGGTTTTTAACCAATCTTGTGCATCCAATAAGTACATTTGTGTCATTGGTTGAACATTTACGTCATTTTCGTCCTCCCTAGGCTTATTCTCGCCCAATAATGGTTTTTAACCAATCTTGTGCATCCAATAAGTGATTTTGTGTCATTGGTTGAACATTTAGGTCATTTTCGTTCTCCCAAGGCTTATTCTCGTCCAATTAGGGTTTTTAACCAATCTTGTGCATCCAATAAGTACATTTGTGTCATTGGTCGAACATATAGGTCATTTTCGTCCTCCCTAGGCTTATTCTCGTCCAATTAGGGTTTTTAACCAATCTTGTGCATCCAATAAGTGATTTTGTGTCATTGGTTGAACATTTAGGTCATTTTCGTCCTCCCAAGGCTTATTCTCGTCCAATTAGGGTTTTTAACCAATGTTGTGCATCCAATAAGTACATTTGTGTCGTTGTTTGAACATTAAGGTCATTTTCGTCCTTCCAAGGCTTATTCTCGTCCAATTAGGGTTTTTAACCAATCTTATGCATCCAATAAGTGCATTTGTGTCATTGTTTGAACATTTAGGTCATTTTCGTCCTCCCAAGGCTTATTCTCGTCCAATTAGGGTTTTTAACGAATCTTGTGCATCCAATAAGTACATTTGTGTCATTGGTTGAACATTTAGGTCATTTTCGTCCTCCCAAGGCTTATTCTCGTCCAATTAGGGTTTTTAACCAATCTTGTGCATCCAATAAGTACATTTGTGTCATTGGTTGACCATTTAGGTCATTTTCGTCCTCCCAAGGCTTATTCTCGTCCAATTAGGGTTTTTAACCAATCTTGTGCATCCAATAAGTACATTTGTGTCATTGGTTGAACATTTATGTCATTTTCGTCCTCCCAAGGCTTATTCTCGTCCAATTAAGGTTTTTAACCAATCTTGTGCATCCAATAAGTACATTTGTGTCATTGGTTGAACATTTAGGTCATTTTCGTCCTCCCAAGGCTTATTCTCGTCCAATTAGGGTTTTTAACCAATATTGTGAATCCAATAAGTGATTTTGTGTCATTGGTTGAACATTTAGGTCATTTTCGTCCTCCCAAGGCTTATTCTCGTCCAATTACGGTTTTTAACCAATCTTGTGCATCCAATAAGTACATTTGTGTCATTGGTTGAACATTTAGGTCATTTTCCTCCTCCCAAGGCTTATTCTCGTCCAATTAGGGTTTTTAACCAATCTTGTGCATCCAATAAGTGATTTTGTGTCATTGGTTGAACATTTAGGTCATTTTCGTTCTCCCAAGGCTTATTCTCGTCCAATTAGGGTTTTTAACCAATCTTGTGCATCCAATAAGTACATTTGTGTCATTGGTTGAACATTTAGGTCGTTTTCGTCCTCCCAAGGCTTATTCTCGTCCAATTAGGGTTTTTAACCAATCTTGTGCATCCAATAAGTACATTTGTGTCATTGGTTGAACATTTAGGTCATTTTCGTCCTCCCTAGGCTTATTCTCATCCAATTAGGGTTTTTAACCAATCTTGTTCATCCAATAAGTACATTTGTGTCATTGTTTGAACATTTAGGTCATTTTCGTCCTCCCAAGGCTTATTCTCGTCCAATTAGGGTTTTTAACCAATCTTGTGCATCCAATAAGTACATTTGTGTCATTGGTTGAACATTTAGGTCATTTTCGTCCTCCCAAGGTTTATTCTCATCCAATTAGGGTTTTTAACCAATCTTGTGCATCCAATAAGTGATTTTGTGTCATTGGTTGAACATTTAGATCATTTTCGTCCTCCCAAGGCTTATTCTCGTCCAATTAGGGTTTTTAACCAATCTTGTGCATCCAATAAGTAAATTTGTGTCATTGGTTGAACATTTCGGTCATTTTCGTCCTCCCAAGGTTTATTCTCGTCCAATTAGGGTTTTTAACCAATCTTGTGCATCCAATAAGTGATTTTGTGTCATTGGTTGAACATTTAGGTCATTTTCGTCCTCCCTAGGCTTATTCTCGTCCAATTAGGGTTTTTAACCAATCTTGTGCATCCAATAAGTACATTTGTGTCATCGGTTGAACATTTAGGTCATATTCGTCTTCCCAAGGCTTATTCTCGTCCAATTAGGGTTTTTAGCCAATCTTGTGCATCCAATAAGTACATTTGTGTTATTGGTTGAATATTTAGGTCATTTTCGTCATCCCAAGGCTTATTCACGTCCAATTAGGATTTTTAACCAATTTTGTGCATCCAATAAGTGATTTTGTGCCATTGGTTAAACATTTAGGTCATTTTCGTCCTCCCAAGGCTACTTGTCCAATTAGGGCTTTTAACCAATCTTGTGCATCTAATAAGTACATTTTTGTCATTGGTTGAACATTTAGGTCATTTTCGTCTTCCCAAGGCTTATTCTCGTCCAATTAGGGTTTTTAACCAATCTTGTGCATCCAATAAGTACATTTGTGTCATTGGTTGAACATTTAGGTCATTTTCGTCCTCCCAAGGCTTATTCTTGTCCAATTAGGGTTTTTAACCAATCTTGTGCATCCAATAAGTGATTTTGGGTCATTGATTGAACATTTAGGTCATTTTCGTCCTCCCAAGGCTTATTCTCGTCCAATTAGGGTTTTTAACCAATCTTGTGCATCCAATAAGTGATTTTGTGTCATTGGTTTAACATTTAGGTCATTTTCGTCCTCCCTAGGCTTATTCTCGTCCAAATTGGGTTTTTAACCAATCTTGTGCTTCCAATAAGTGATTTTGTGCTATTGGTTGAACATTTAGGTCATTTTCCTCCCCCAAGGCTTATTCTCGTCCAATTAGGGTTTTTAACCAATCTTGTGCATCCAATAAGTGATTTTGTGTCATTGGTTTAACATTTAGGTCATTTTCGTCCTCCCAAGGCTTATTCTCGTCCAATTAGGGTTTTTAACCAATCTTGTGCATCCAATAAGTGATTTTGTTTCATTGGTTGAACATTTAGGTCATTTTCGTCCTCCCAAGGCTTATTCTCGTCCAATTAGGGTTTTTAACCAATCTTGTGCATCCAATAAGTACATTTGTGTCATTGGTTGAACATTTAGGTCATTTTCGTCCTCCCAAGGTTTATTCTCATCCAATTAGGGTTTTTAACCAATCTTGTGCATCCAATAAGTGATTTTGTGTCATTGGTTGAACATTTAGGTCATTTTCGTCCTCCCAAGGCTTATTCTCGTCCAATTAGGGTTTTTAACCAATCTTGTGCATCCAATAAGTACATTTGTGTCATTGGTTGAACATTTAGGTCACTTTCGTCCTCGCAAGGCTTATTCTCGTCCAATTAGGGTTTTTAACCAATCTTGTGCATCCAATAAGTACATTTGTGTCATTGGTTGAACATTTAGGTCACTTTCGTCCTCCCAAGGCTTATTCTCGTCCAATTAGGGTTTTTAACCAATCTTGTGCATCCAATAAGTGATTTTGTGTCGTTGGTTGAACATTTAGGTCATTTTCGTCCTCAAAAGGCTTATTCTCGTCCAATTAGGGTTTTTAACCAATCTTGTTCATCCAATAAGTGATTTTGTGTCCTTGGTTGAACATTTAGGTCATTTTCGTCCTCCCAAGGCTTATTCTCGTCCAATAAGGGTTTTTAACCAATCTTGTGCATCCAATAAGTACATTTGTGTCATTGGTTGAACATTTAGGTCATTTTCGTCCTCCCAAGGCTTATTCTCGTCCAATTAGGGTTTTTAACCAATCTTGTGCATCCAATAAGTACATTTGTGTCATTGGTTGAACATTTAGGTCATTTTAGACCTCCCAAGGCTTATTCTCCTCCAATTAGGGTTTTTAACCAATCTTGTGCATCCAATAAGTACATTTGTGTCATTGGTTGAACATTTAGGTCATTTTCGTCCTCCCAAGGCTTATTCTCGTCCAATTAGGGTTTTTAACCAATCTTGTGCATCCAATAAGTACATTTGTTTCATTGGTTGAACATTTAGGTAATTTTCATCCTCCCAAGGCTTATTCTCGTCCAATTAGGATTTTTAACCAATCTTGTGCATCCAATAAGTGATTTTGTGTCATTGGTTGAACATTTAGGTCATTTTCGTCCTCCCAAGGCTTATTCTCGTCCAATTAGAGTTTTTAACCAATCTTGTGCATCCAATAAGGGATTTTGTGCCATTGGTTGAACATTTAGGTCATTTTCGTCCTCCCAAGGCTTATTCTCGTCCATTTACGACTTTTAACCAATCTTGTGCATCAAATAAGTGATTTTGTGTCATTGGTTGAACATTTAGGTCATTTTCGTCCTCCCTAGGCTTATTCTCGTCCAATTAGGGTTTTTAACCAATCTTGTGCATCCAATAAGTACATTTGTGTCATTGGTTGAACATATAGGTCATATTCGTCCTCCCTAGGCTTATTCTCGTCCAATTAGGGTTTTTAACCAATCTTGTGCATCCAATAAGTGATTTTGTGTCATTGGTTGAACATTTAGGTCATTTTCGTCCTCCCTATTCTTATTCTCGTCCAATTAGGGTTTTTAACCAATCATGTGCATCCAATAAGTGATTTTGTGTCATTGGTTGAACATTTAGGTCATTTTCGTCGTCCCAAGGCTAATTCTCGTCCAATTAGGGTTTTTAACCAATCTTGTGCATCCAATAAGTACATTTGTGTTATTGGTTGAACATTTAGGTCATTTTCGTCATCCCAAGGCTTATTCACGTCCAATTAGGATTTTTAACCAATCTTGTGCATCCAATAAGTGATTTTGTGCCATTGGTTAAACATTTAGGTCATTTTCGTCCTCCCAAGGCTTATTCTCGTCCAATTAGGGTTTTTAACCAATCTTGTGCATCCAATAAGTGATTTTGTGCCATTGGTTGAACATTTAGGTCATTTTCGTCCTCCCAAGTCTTATTCTCGTCCAATTAGGGTTTTTAACCAATCTTGTGCATCCAATAAGTACATTTCTGTCATTGGTTGAACATTTGTGTCATTTTCGTCCTCCCAAGGCTTATTCTTTTCCAATTAGGGTTTTTAACCAATCTTGTGCATCCAATAAATGATTTTGTGTCATTGGTTGAACATTTAGGTCATTTTCGTCTTTCCTAGGCTTATTCTCGTCCAATTAGGGTTTTTAAACAATCTTGTGCATCCAATAAGTAATTTTATGCCATTGGTTGAACATTTAGGTCATTTTCGTCTTCCCAAGGCTTATTCTCGTCCATTTAGAGTTTTTAACCAATCTTGTGCATCCAATAAGTGATTTTGTGCCACTGGTTGAACATTTAGGTCATTTTCGTCCTCCCAAGGCTTATTCTCGTCCATTTAGGGTTTTTAACCAATCTTGTGCATCCAATAAGTACATTTGTGTTATTGGTTGAACATTTAGGTCATTTTCGTCATCCCAAGGCTAATTCACGTCCAATTAGGATTTTTAACCAATCTTGTGCATCCAATAAGTGATTTTGTGTCATTGGTTAAACATTTAGGTCATTTTCGTCCTCCCAAGGCTTATTCTCGTCCAATTAGGGCTTTTAACCAATCTTGTCCATCTAATAAGTACATTTGTGTCATTGGTTGACCATTTAGGTCATTTTCGTCTTCCCAAGGCTTATTCTCGTCCAATTAGGGTTTTTAACCAATCTTGTGCATCCAATAAGTACATTTGTGTCATTGGTTGAACATTTAGGTCATTTTCGTCTTCCCAAGGCTTATTCTCGTCCAATTAGGTTTTTTAACCAATCTTGTGCATCCAATAAGTGATTTTGTGTCATTTGTTGAACATTTAGGTCATATTCGTCTTCACAAGGCTTATTCTCGTCCAATTAGGGTTTTTAACCAATCTTGTGCATCCAATAAGTACATTTGTGTCATTGGTTGAACATTTAGGTCATTTTCGTCTTCCCAAGGCTTATTCTCGTCCAATTAGGGTTTTTAACCAATCTTGTGCATCCAATAAGTACATTTGTGTCATTGGTTGAACATTTAGGTCATTTTCGTCCTCCCAAGGCTACTTGTCCAATTAGGGCTTTTAACCAATCTTGTGCATCTAATAAGTACATTTGTGTCATTGGTTGAACATTTAGGTCATTTTCGTCTTCCCAAGGCTTATTCTCGTCCAATTAGGGTTTTTAACCAATCTTGTGCATCCAATAAGTACATTTGTGTCATTGGTTGAACATTTAGGTCATTTTCGTCTTCCCAAGGCTTATTCTCGTCCAATTAGGGTTTTTAACCAATCTTGTGCATCCAATAAGTGATTTTGTGTCATTAGTTGAACATTTAGGTCATATTCGTGTTCCCAAGGCTTATTCTCGTCCAATTAGGGTTTTTAACCAATCTTGTGCATCCAATAAGTGATTTTGTGTCATTGGTTGAACATTTAGGTCATTTTCGTCTTCCCAAGGCTTATTCTCGTCCAATTAGGGTTTTTAACCAATCTTGTGCATCCAATAAGTACCTTTGTGTCATTGGTTGAACATTTAGGTCATTTTCGTTCTCCCAAGGCTTATTCTCGTCCAATTAGGGTTTTTAACCAATCTTGTGCATCCAATAAGTGATTTTGTATCATTGGTTGAACATTTAGGTCATTTTCGTCCTCCCTAGGCTTATTCTCGTCGAATTAGGGCTTTTAACCAATCTTGTGCATCCAATAAGTACATTTGTGTCATTGGTTGAACATTTAGGTCATTTTCGTCTTCCCAAGGCTTATTCTCGTCCAATTAGGGTTTTTAACCAATCTTGTGCATCCAATAAGTGATTTTGTGTCATTGGTTGAACATTTAGATCATTTTCGTCCTCCCAAGGCTTATTCTCGTCCAATTAGGGTTTTTAACCAATCTTGTGCATCCAATAAGTACATTTGTGTCATTGGTTGAACATTTAGGTCATTTTCGTCCTCCCAAGGTTTATTCTCGTCCAATTAGGGTTTTTAACCAATCTTGTGCATCCAATAAGTGATTTTGTGTCATTGGTTGAACATTTAGGTCATTTTCGTCCTCCCTAGGCTTATTCTCGTCCAATTAGGGTTATTAACCAATCTGGTGCATCCAATAAGTGATATTGTGTCATTGGTTGAACATTTAGGTCATTTTCGTCCTCCCAAGGCTTATTCTCGTCCAATTAGGGTTTTTAACCAATCTTGTGCATCCAATAAGTACATTTGTGTCATTGGTTGAACATTTAGGTCATTTTCGTCCTCCCAAGGCTTATTCTCGTCCAATTAGGGTTCTTAACCATTCTTGTGCATCCAATAAGTGATTTTGTGTCGTTGGTTGAACATTTAGGTCATTTTCATCCTCCCAAGGCTTATTCTCGTCCAATTAGGGTTTTTAACCAATCTTGTGCATCCAATAAGTGATTTTGTGTCCTTGGTTGAACATTTAGGTCATTTTCGTCCTCCCTAGGCTTATTCTCGTCCAATTAGGGTTTTTAACCAATCTTATGCATCCAATAAGTACATTTGTGTCATTGGTTGAACATTTACGTCATTTTTGTCCTCCCTAGGCTTATTTTCGTCCAATAATGGTTTTTAACCAATCCTGTACATCCAATAAGTGATTTTTTGTCATTGGTTGAACATTTAGGTCATTTTCGTTCTCCCAAGCCTTATTCTCGTCCAATTAGGGTTTTTAACCAATCTTGTGCATCCAATAAGTACATTTGTGTCATTGGTTGAACATTTACGTCATTTTCGTCCTCCTTAGGCTTATTCTCGTCCAATAATGGTTTTTAACCAATCTTGTGCATCCAATAAGTGATTTTGTGTCATTGGTTGAACATTTAGGTCATTTTCGTTCTCCCAAGGCTTATTCTCGTCCAATTAGGGTTTTTAACCAATCTTGTGCATCCAATAAGTACATTTGTGTCATTGGTTGAACATTTAGGTCATTTTCGTCCTCCCAAGGTTTATTCTCATCCAATTAGGGTTTTTAACCAATCTTGTGCATCCAATAAGTGATTTTGTGTCATTGGTTGAACATTTAGGTCATTTTCGTCCTCCCAAGGCTTATTCTCGTCCAATTAGGGTTTTTAACCAATCTTGTGCATCCAATAAGTGATTTTGTTTCATTGGTTGAACATTTGGGTCATTTTCGTTCTCCCTAGGCTTATTCTCGTTCAATTAGGGTTTTTAACCAATCTTGTGCATCCAATAAGTACATTTATGTCATTGGTTGAACATTTAGGTCATTTTCGTCCACCCAAGGCTTATTCTCGTCCAATTAGGGTTTTTAACCAATCTTGTGCATCCAATAGGTGATTTTGTGTCATTGGTTGAACATTTAGGTCATTTTCGTCCTCCAGGGACTTATTCTCGTCCAATTAGGGTTTTTAACCAATCTTGTGCATCCAATAAGTGATTTTGTGTCATTGGTTGAACATTTAGGTCATTTTCGTTCTCAAAAGGCTTATTCTCGTCCAATTAGGGTTTTTAACCAATCTTGTGCATCCAATAAGTGATTTTGTGTCATTGTTTGAACATTTAGGTTATTTTCGTCCTCCCAAGGCTTATTCTCGTCCAATTAGGGTTTTTAACCAATCTTGTGCATCCAATAAGTACAATTGTGTCATTGGTTGAACATTTAGGTCATTTTCGTCCTCCCGAGGCTTATTCTCGTCCAATTAGGATTTTTAATCAATCTTGTGCATCCAATAAGTGATTTTGTGTCATTGGTTGGACATTTAGGTCATTTTCGTCCTCCCAAGGCTTATTCTCGTCCAATTAGGGTTTTTAACCAATCTTGTGCATCCAATAAGTGATTTTGTTTCATTGGTTGAACATTTGGGTCATTTTCGTTCTCCCTAGGCTTATTCTCGTCCAATTAGGGTTTTTAACCAATCTTGTGCATCCAATAAGTGATTTTGTGTCATTGTTTGAACATTTAGGTTATTTTCGTCCTCCCAAGGCTTATTCTCGTCCAATTAGGGTTTTTAACCAATCTTGTGCATCCAACAAGTACATTTATGTCATTGGTTGAACATTTAGGTCATTTTCGTCCTCCAAAGGCTTATTCTCGTCCAATTAGGGTTTTTAACCAATCTTGTGCATCCAATAAGTGATTTTGTGTCATTGGTTGAACATTTAGGTCATTTTCGTCTTCCCAAGGCTTATTCTCGTCCAATTAGGGTTTTTAACCAATCTTGTGCATCCAATAAGTACCTTTGTGTCATTGGTTGAACATTTAGGTCATTTTCGTTCTCCCAAGGCTTATTCTCGTCCAATTAGGGTTTTTAACCAATCTTGTGCATCCAATAAGTGATTTTGTGTCATTGGTTGAACATTTAGGTCATTTTCGTCCTCCCTAGGCTTATTCTCGTCCAATTAGGGTTTATAACCAATCTTGTGCATCCAATAAGTGATTTTGTGCCATTGGTTGAACATTTAGGTCATTTTCGTCCTCCCAAGGCTTATTTTCGTCCAATTAGGGTTTTTAACCAATCTTGTGCATCCAATCAGTACATTTGTGTCATTGGTTGAACATTTAGGTCATTTTCGTCCTCCCAAGGCTTATTATCGTCCAATTAGGGATTTTAACCAATCTTGTGCATCCAATAAGTACATTTGTGTCATTGGTTGAACATTTAGGTCATTTTCGTTCTCCCAAGGCTTATTCTCGTCCAATTAGGGTTTTTAACCAATCTTGTGCATCCAATAAGTGATTTTGTGACATTGGTTAAACATTTTGGTCATTTTCGTCCTCCCAAGGCTTATTCTCGTCCAATTAGGGTTTTAATCAATCTTGTGCATCCAATAAGTGATTTTTTGTCATTGGTTGAACATTTAGGTCATTTTCGTCCTCCCAAGGCTTATTCTCGTCCAAATTAGGGTTTTTAACCAATCTTGTGCATCCAATAAGTGATTTTGTGTCATTGGTTGAACATTTAGATCATTTTCGTCCTCCCAAGGCTTATTCTCGTCCAATTAGGGTTTTTAACCAATCTTGTGCATCTAATAAGTACATTTGTGTCATTGGTTGAACATTTAGGTCATTTTCGTTCTCCCAAGGCTTATTCTCGTCCAATTAGGGTTTTTAACCAATCTTGTGCATCCAATAAGTGATTTTGTGACATTGGTTAAACATTTTGGTCATTTTCGTCCTCCCAAGGCTTATTCTCGTCCAATTAGGGTTTTAACCAATCTTGTGCATCCAATAAGTGATTTTTTGTCATTGGTTGAACATTTAGGTCATTTTCGTCCTCCCAAGGCTTATTCTCGTCCAATTAGGGTTTTTAACCAATCTTGTGCATCCAATAAGTGATTTTGTGCCATTGGTTGAACATTTAGGTCAATTTCGTCCTCCCAAGGCTTATTCTCGTCCAATTAGGGTTTTTAACCAATCTTGTGCATCCAATAAGTGATTTTGGGTCATTGGTTGAACATTTATGTCATTTTCGTCCTCCCTAGGCTTATTCTCGTCCAATTAGGGTTTTTAACCAATCTTGTGCATCCAATAAGTGATTTTGTGTCATTGGTTGAACATTTTGGTCATTTTCGTCCTCCCTAGGCTTATTCTCCTCCAATTAGGGTTTTTATCCAATCTTGTGCATCCAATAAGTGATTTTGTGCCATTGGTTGAACATTTAGGTCATTTTCGTCCACCCAAGGCTTATTCTCGTCCAATTAGGATTTTTAACCAATCTTGTGCATCCAATTAGTACATTTGTATCATTGGTTGAATATTTAGGTCATTTTCGTCCTCCCAAGGCTTATTCTCGTCCAATTAGGGTTTTTAACCAATCTTGTGCATCCAATAAGTGATTTTGTGTCATTGGTTGAACATTTAGGTCATTTTCGTCTTCCCAAGGCTTATTCTCGTCCAATTAGGGTTTTTAACCAATCTTGTGCATCCAATAAGTACCTTTGTGTCATTGGTTGAACATTTAGGTCATTTTCGTTCTCCCAAGGCTTATTCTCGTCCAATTAGGGTTTTTAACCAATCTTGTGCATCCAATAAGTGATTTTGTATCATTGGTTGAACATTTAGGTCATTTTCGTCCTCCCTAGGCTTATTCTCGTCGAATTAGGGCTTTTAACCAATCTTGTGCATCCAATAAGTACATTTGTGTCATTGGTTGAACATTTAGGTCATTTTCGTCTTCCCAAGGCTTATTGTCGTCCAATTAGGGTTTTTAACCAATCTTGTGCATCCAATAAGTGATTTTGTGTCATTGGTTGAACATTTAGGTCATATTCGTCTTCCCAAGGCTTATTCTCGTCCAATAAGGGTTTTAATCAATCTATCCAATAAGTGATTTTTTGTCATTGGTTGAACATTTAGGTCATTTTCGTCCTCCCAAGGCTTATTCTCGTCCAATTAGGGTTTTTAACCAATCTTGTGCATCCAATAAGTGATTTTGTGCCATTGGTTGAACATTTAGGTCATTTTCGTCCTCCCAAGTCTTATTCTCGTCCAATTAGGGTTTTTAACCAATCTTGTGCATCCAATAAGTGATTTTGTATCATTGGTTGAACATTTAGATCATTTTCGTCCTCTCAAGGCTTATTCTCGTCGAATTAGGGCTTTTAACCAATCTTGTGCATCCAATAAGTACATTTGTGTCATTGGTTGAACATTTAGGTCATTTTCGTCTTCCCAAGGCTTATTGTCGTCCAATTAGGGTTTTTAACCAATCTTGTGCATCCAATAAGTGATTTTGTGCCATTGGTTGAACATTTAGGTCATTTTCGTCCTCCCAAGGCTTATTCTCGTCCAATTAGGGTTTTTAACCAATCTTGTGCATCCAATAAGTGATTTTGGGTCATTGGTTGAACATTTATGTCATTTTCGTCCTCCCTAGGCTTATTCTCATCCAATTAGGGTTTTTAACCAATCTTGTGCATCCAATAAGTGATTTTGTGCCATTGGTTGAACATTTAGGTCATTTTCGTCCTCCCTAGGCTTATTCTCGTCCAATTAGCGTTATTAACCAATCTTGTGCATCCAATAAGTGATTTTGTGTCATTGGTTGAACATTTAGTTCATTTTCGTCCTCCCAAGGCTTATTCTCGTCTAATTAGGGTTTTTAACCAATCTTGTGCATCCAATAAGTGATTTTGTGCCATTGGTTGAACATTTAGGTCATTTTCGTCCTCCCAAGGCTTATTCTCGTCCAATTAGGGTTTTTAACCAATCTTGTGCATCCAATAAGTGATTTTGGGTCATTGGTTTAACATTTATGTCATTTTCGTCCTTCCTAGGCTTATTCTCGTCCAATTAGGGTTTTTAACCAATCTTGTGCATCCAATAAGTACATTTGTGTCATTGGTTGAACATTTAGGTCATTTTCGTCCTCCCAAGGCTTATTCTCGTCCAATTAGGGTTTTTAACCAATCTTGTGCATCCAATAAGTGATTTTGTTTCATTGGTTGAACATTTGGGTCATTTTCGTTCTCCCTAGGCTTATTCTCGTTCAATTAGGGTTTTTAACCAATCTTGTGCATCCAATAAGTGATTTTGTGTCATTGGTTGAACATTTAGGTCATTTTCGTCATCCCAAGGCTTATTCTCGTCCAATTAGGGTTTTTAACCAATCTTGTGCATCCAATAAGTTATTTAGTGTCATTGTTTGAACATTTAGGTTATTTTCGTCCTCCCAAGGCTTATTCTCGTCCAATTAGGGTTTTTAACCAATCTTGTGCATCCAATAAGTACATTTGTGTCATTGGTTGAACATTTAGGTCATTTTCGTCCTCCCAAGCCTTATTCTCGTCCAATTAGGGTTTTTAACCAATCTTGTGCATCCAATAAGTGATTTTGTGCCATTGGTTGAACATTTAGGTCATTTTCGTCCTCCCAAGGCTTATTCTCGTCCAATTAGGGTTTTTAACCAATCTTGTGCATCCAATAAGTGATTTTGTGTCATTAGTTGAACATTTAGGTCATTTTCGTCCTCCATAGCTTTATTCTCGTCCAATTAGGGTTTTTAACCAATCTTGTGCATCCAATAAGTACATTTGTGTCATTGGTTGAACATTTAGGTCATTTTCGTCCTCCCAAGGCTTATTCTCGTCCAATTAGGGTTTTTAACCAATCTTGTGCATCCAACAAGTGATTTTGTGTCATTGGTTGAACATTTAGGTCATTTTCGTCCTCCAAAGCCTTATTCTCGTCCAATTAGGGTTTTTAACCAATCTTGTGCATCCAATAAGTACATTTGTGTCATTGGTTGAACATTTACGTCATTTTCGTCCTCCCAATGCTTATTCTCGTCCAATTAGGGTTTTTAACCAATCTTGTGCATCCAATAAGTGATTTTGTGTCATTGGTTGAACATTTAGGTCCTTTTTAGTCCTCCCTAGGCATTTTCTCGTCCAATTAGGGTTTTTAACCAATCTTGTGCATCCAATAAGTACATTTGTGTCATTGGTTGAACATTTAGGTCATTTTCGTCTTCCCAAGGCTTATTCTCGTCCAATTAGGGTTTTTAACCAATCTTGTGCATCCAATAAGTACATTTGTGTCATTGGTTGAACATTTAGGTCATTTTCGTCCTCCCAAGGCTTATTCTCGTCCAATTAGGGTTTTTAACCAATCTTATGCATCTAATAAGTACATTTGTGTCATTGGTTAAACATTTAGGTCATTTTCGTCCTCCCAAGGCTTATTCTCGTCCAATTAGGGTTTTTAACCAATTTTGTACATCTAATAAGTGATTTTGTGTCATTGGTTGAACATTTAGGTCACTTTCGTCCTCCTTAGGCTTATTCTCGTCAAATTAATGTTTTTAACCAATCTTGTGCATCCAATAAGTGATTTTGTGCCATTGGTTGAACATTTAGGTCATTTTCGTCCTCCCAAGGCTTATTCTCGTCCAATTAGGGTTTTTAACCAATCTTGTGCATCCAATAAGTACATTTGTGTCATTGGTTGAACATTTAGGTCATTTTCGTCCTCCCAAGGCTTATTCTCATCCAATTAGGGTTTTTATCCAATCTTGTGCATCCAATAACTACATTTGTGTCATTGGTTGAACATTTAGGTCATTTTCGTCCTCCCAAGGCTGATTCTCGTCCAAATTAGGGTTTCTAACCAATCTTGTGCATCCAATAAGTACATTTGTGTCATTGGTTGAACATTTAGGTCATTTTCGTCCTCCCAAGGCTTATTCTCGTCCAATTAGGGTTTTTAACCAATCTTGTGCATCCAATAAGTACATTTGTGTCATTGGTTGAACATTTAGGTCATTTTCGTCTTCCCAAGGCTTATTCTCGTCCAATTAGGGTTTTTAACCAATCTTGTGCATCCAATAAGTACATTTGTGTCATTGGTTGAACATTTAGGTCATATTCGTCCTCCCTAGGCTTATTCTTGTCCAATTATAATTTTTAACCAATCTTGTGCATCCAATAAGTGATTTTGTGTCATTGGTTGAACATTTAGGTCATTTTCGTCCTCCCTAGGCTTATTCTCGTCCAATTAGGGTTTTTAACCAATCTTGTGCATCCAATAAGTGATTTTTTGCCATTGGTTGAACATTTAGGTCATTTTCGTCCTCCCTAGGCTTATTCTCGTCCAATTAGGGTTTTTAACCAATCTTGTGCATCCAATAAGTACATTTGTGTCATTGGTTGAACATTTAGGTCATTTTCGTCATCCCAAGGCTTATTCTCGTCCAATTAGGGTTTTTAACAAATCTTGTGCATCCAATAAGTACATTTGTGACATTGGTTGAACATTTAGGTCATTTTCGTTCTCCCAAGGCTTATTCTCGTCCAATTAGGGTTTTTAACCAATCTTGTGCATCCAATAAGTGATTTTGTGTCATTGGTTGAACATTTAGGTCATTTTCGTCCTCCCTAGGCTTATTCTCGTCCAATTAGGGTTTTTAACCAATCTTGTGCATCCAATAAATTTATTTGTGTCATTGGTTGAACATTTAGGTCATTTTCGTCCTCCCAAGGCTTATTCTTGTCCAATTAGGGTTTTTAACCAATCTTGTGCATCCAATAAGTACATTTGTGTCATTGGTTGAACATTTAGGTCATTTATGTCCTCCAAAGGCATATTCTCGTCCAATTAGGGTTTTTAACCAATCTTGTGCATCCAATAAGTGATTTTGTGTCATTGGTTGAACATTTAGGTAATTTTCGTCCTGCCAAGGCTTATTCTCGTCCAATTAGGGTTTTTAACCAATCTTGTGCATCCAATAAGTACATTTGTGTCATTGATTGAACATTTAGGTCATTTTCGTCCTCCCCAGGCTTATTCGCGTCCAATAAGGGTTTTTAACCAATCTTGTGCATCCAATAAGTGATTTTGTGCCATTGGTTGAACATTTAGGTCATTTTCGTCCTCCCAAGGCTTATTCTCGTCCAATTAGGGTTTTTAACCAATCTTGTGCATCCAATAAGTACATTTGTGTCATTGGTTGAACATTTAGGTCATATTCGTCCTCCCTAGGCTTATTCTCGTCCAATTAGGGTTTTTAACCAATCTTGTGCATCCAATAAGTGATTTTGTGTCATTGGTTGAACATTTAGGTCATTTTCGTCCTCCCTATTCTTATTCTCGTCCAATTAGGGTTTTTAACCAATCATGTGCATCCAATAAGTGATTTTGTGTCATTGGTTGAACATTTAGGTCATTTTCGTCGTCCCAAGGCTTATTCTCGTCCAATTAGGGTTTTTAACCAATCTTGTGCATCCAATAAGTACATTTGTGTTATTGGTTGAACATTTAGGTCATTTTCGTCATCCCAAGGCTTATTCACGTCCAATTAGGATTTTTAACCAATCTTGTGCATCCAATAAGTACATTTGTGTCATTGGTTGAACATATAGGTCATATTCGTCCTCCCTAGGCTTATTCTCGTCCAATTAGGGTTTTTAACCAATCTTGTGCATCCAATAAGTGATTTTGTGTCATTGGTTGAACATTTAGGTCATTTTCGTCCTCCCTATTCTTATTCTCGTCCAATTAGGGTTTTTAACCAATCATGTGCATCCAATAAGTGATTTTGTGTCATTGGTTGAACATTTAGGTCATTTTCGTCGTCCCAAGGCTAATTCTCGTCCAATTAGGGTTTTTAACCAATCTTGTGCATCCAATAAGTACATTTGTGTTATTGGTTGAACATTTAGGTCATTTTCGTCATCCCAAGGCTTATTCACGTCCAATTAGGATTTTTAACCAATCTTGTGCATCCAATAAGTACATTTGTGTCATTGGTTGAACATTTAGGTCATTTTCGTCTTCCCAAGGCTTATTCTCGTCCAATTAGGGTTTTTAACCAATCTTGTGCATCCAATAAGTACATTTGTGTCATTGGGTGAACATTTAGGTCATTTTCGTCTTCCCAAGGCTTATTCTTGTCCAATTATGGTTTTTAACCAATCTTGTGCATCCAATAAGTACATTTGTGTCATTGGTTGAACATTTAGGTCATTTTCGTCCTCCCAAGGCTACTTGTCCAATTAGGGCTTTTAACCAATCTTGTGCATCTAATAAGTACATTTGTGTCATTGGTTGAACATTTAGGTCATTTTCGTCTTCCCAAGGCTTATTCTCGTCCAATTAGGGTTTTTAACCAATCTTGTGCATCCGATAAGTGATTTTGTGTCATTGGTTGAACATTTAGGTCATTTTCGTCCTCCCTATTCTTATTCTCGTCCAATTAGGGTTTTTAACCAATCTTGTGCATCCAATAAGTACATTTGTGTCATTGGTTGAACATATAGGTCATTTTCGTCCTCCCTAGGCTTATTCTCGTCCAATTAGGGTTTTTAACCAATCTTGTGCATCCAATAAGTGATTTTGTGTCATGGGTTGAACATTTAGGTCATTTTCGTCCTCCCTATTCTTATTCTCGTCCAATTGGGGTTTTTAACCAATCTTGTGCATCCAATAAATGATTTTGTGTCATTGGTTGAACATTTAGGTCATTTTCGTCCTCCCTAGGCTTATTCTCGTCCAATTAGGGTTTTTAACCAATCTTGTGCATCCAATAAGTACATTTGTGTCATTGGTTGAACATATAGGTCATTTTCGTCCTCCCTAGGCTTATTCTCGTCCAATTAGGGTTTTTAACCAATCTTGTGCATCCAATAAGTGATTTTGTGTCATTGGTTGAACATTTAGGTCATTTTCGTCCTCCCTATTCTTATTCTCGTCCAATTAGGGTTTTTAACCAATCTTGTGAATCCAATAAGTGATTTTGTGTCATTGGTTGAACATTTAGGTCATTTTCGTCGTCCCAAGGCTTATTCTCGTCCAATTAGGGTTTTTAACCAATCTTGTGCATCCAATAAGTACATTTGTGTTATTGGTTGAACATTTAGGTCATTTTCGTCATCCCAAGGCTTATTCACGTCCAATTAGGACTTTTAACCAATCTTGAGCATCCAATAAGTGATTTTGTGCCATTGGTTAAACATTTAGGTCATTTTCGTCCTCCCAAGGCTACTTGTCCAATTAGGGCTTTTAACCAATCTTGTGCATCTACTAAGTACATTTGTGTCATTGGTTGAACATTTAGGTCATTTTCGTCTTCCCAAGGCTTATTCTCGTCCAATTAGGGTTTTTAACAATTCTTGTGCATCCAATAAGTACCTTTGTGTCATTGGTTGAACATTTAGGTCATTTTCGTTCTCCCAAGGCTTATTCTCGTCCAATTAGGGTTTTTAACCAATCTTGTGCATCCAATAAGTGATTTTGTATCATTGGTTGAACATTTAGGTCATTTTCGTCCTCCCTAGGCTTATTCTCGTCGAATTAGGGCTTTTAACCAATCTTGTGCATCCAATAAGTACATTTGTGTCATTGGTTGAACATTTAGGTCATTTTCGTCTTCCCAAGGCTTATTGTCGTCCAATTAGGGTTTTTAACCAATCTTGTGCATCCAATAAGTGATTTTGTGACATTGGTTAAACATTTAGGTCATTTTCGTCCTCCCAAGGCTTATTCTTGTCCAATTAGGGTTTTAACCAATCTTGTGCATCCAATAAGTGATTTTTTGTCATTGGTTGAACATTTAGGTCATTTTCGTCCTCCCAAGGCTTATGCTCGTCCAATTAGGGTTTTTAACCAATCTTGTGCATCCAATAAGTGATTTTGTGCCATTGGTTGAACATTTAGGTCATTTTCGTCCTCCCAAGGCTTATTCTCGTCCAATTAGGGTTTTTAACCAATCTTGTGCATCAAATAAGTGATTTTGTGCCATTGGTTGAACATTTAGGTTATTTTCGTCCTCCCAAGTCTTATTCTCGTCCAATTAGGGTTTTTAACCAATCTTGTGCATCCAATAAGTACATTTCTGTCATTGGTTGAACATTTGTGTCATTTTCGTCCTCCCAAGGCTTATTCATGTCCAATTAGGGTTTTTAACCAATCTTGTGCATCCAATAAATGATTTTGTGTCAGTGGTTGGACATTTAGGTCATTTTCGTCTTTCTTAGGCTTATTCTCTTCCAATTAGGGTTTTTAAACAATCTTGTGCATCCTATAAGTAATTTTGTGCCATTGGTTGAACATTTAGGTCATTTTCGTCTTCCCAAGGCTTATTCTCGTCCATTTAGAGTTTTTAACCAATGTTGTGCATCCAATAAGTGATTTTGTGTCATTGGTTGAACATTTAGGTCATTTTCGTCCTCCCTAGCCTTATTCTCGTCCAATTAGGGTTATTAACCAATCTTGTGCATCCAATAAGTACATTTGTGTCATTGATTGAACATTTAGGTCATTTTCGTCCTCCCTATGCTTATTCTCGTCCAATTAGGGTTTTTAACCAATCTTGTGCATCCAAAAAGTGATTTTGTGTCATTGGTTGAACATTTAGGTCATTTTCGTCCTCCCAAGGCTTATTCTCGTCCAATTCGGGTTTTTAACCAATCTTGTGCATCCAATAAGTACATTTGTGTCATTGGTTGAACATTTAGGTCATTTTCGTCCTCCCAAGGTTTATTCTCGTCCAATTAGGGTTTTTAACCAATCTTGTGCATCCAATAAGTGATTTTGTGTCATTGGTTGAACATTTAGGTCATTTTCGTCCTCCCTAG
>JBBPBP010000428.1:0-32555 GCA_037974735.1 Cicer chorassanicum
CTTATTCTCGTCCAATTAGGGTTTTTAACCAATCTTGTGCATCCAATAAGTGATTTTGTGCCATTGGTTGAACATTTAGGTCATTTTCGTCCTCCCAAGTCTTATTCTCCTCCAATTAGGGTTTTTAACAAATCTTGTGCACCCAATAAGTACATTTGTGTCATTGGTTCAACATTTATGTCATTTTAGTCCTCCCAAGGCTTATTCTCGTCCAATTAGGGTTTTTAACCAATCTTGTGCATCCAATAAGTGATTTTGTGCCATTGGTTGAACATTTAGGTCATTTTCGTCCTCCCTAGGCTTATTCTCGTCCAATTGGGGTTTTTAACCAATCTTGTGCATCCAATAAGTACTTTTGTGTTATTGGTTGAACATTTAGGTCATTTTCGTCCTCCTTAGGCTTATTCTCCTCCAATTAGGGTTTTTAACCAATCTTGTGCATCCAATAAGTACATATGTGTCATTGGTTGAACATTTAGGTCATTTTCGTCCTCCTTAGGCTTATTCTCGTCCAATTAGGGTTTTTAACCAATCTTGTGCATCCAATAAGTACATTTGTGTCATTGGTTGAACATTTAGGTCATTTTCGTCCTCCCAATGCTTATTCTCGTCCAATTAGGGTTTTTAACCAATCTTGTGCATCCAATAATTGATTTTGTGTCATTGGTTGAACATTTAGGTCATTTTCGTCCTCCCTAGGCTTATTCTCGTCCAATTAGGGTTTTTAACCAATCTTGTGCATCCAATAAGTGATTTTGTGTCATTGGTTGAACATTTAGGACATTTTCGTCCTCCCAAGGCTTATTCTCGTCTAATTAGGGTTTTTAACCAATCTTGTGCATCCAATAAGTGATTTTCTGCCATTGGTTGAAAATTTAGTTCATTTTCATCTTCCCAAGTCTTATTCTCCTCCAATTAGGGTTTTTAACAAATCTTAAGCATCCAATAAGTACATTTGTGTCATTGGTTGAACATTTAGGTCATTTTCTTCCTCCCAAGACTTATTCTCGTCCAATTAGGGTTTTTAACCAATCTTGTGCATCCAATAAGTAATTTTGTGCCATTGGTTGAACATTTAGGTCATTTTCGTCCTCCCTAGGCTTATTCTCGTCCAATTGGGGTTTTTAACCAATCTTGTGCATCCAATAAGTACTTTTGTGTTATTGGTTGAACATTTAGGTCATTTTCGTCCTCCTTAGACTTATTCTCCTCCTATTAGGGTTTTTAACCAATCTTGTGCATCCAATAAGTACATTTGTGTCATTGGTTGAACATTTAGGTCATTTTCGTCCTCCCAAGGCTTATTCTCATCCAATTAGGGTTTTTAACCAATCTTGTGCATCCAATAAGTGATTTTGTGTCATTAAGTTGAACATTTAGATCATTTTCTTCCTCCCAACGCTTATTCTCGTCCAATTAGGGTTTTTAACCAATCTTGTGCATCCAATAAGTACATTCGTGTCATTGGTTGAACATTTAGGTCATTTTCGTCCTCCCAAGGCTTATGCTCGTCCAATTAGGGTTTTTAACCAATCTTGTGCATCCAATAAGTACATTTGTGTCATTGGTTGAACATTTAGGTCATTTTCGTCCTCCCAATGCTTATTCTCGTCCAATTAGGGTTTTTAACCAATCTTGTGCATCCAATAAGTACTTTTGTGTCATTGGTTGAACATTTAGGTCATTTTCGTCCTCCCAATGCTTATTCTCGTCCAATTAGGGTTTTTAACCAATCTTGTGCATCCAATAAGTACATTTGTGTCATTGGTTGAACATTTAGGTCATTTTCGTCCTCCCAAGGCTTATTCTCGTCCATTTAGGGTTTTTAACCAATCTTGTGCATCCAATAAGTGATTTTGTGTCATTGGTTGAACATTTAGGTCATTTTCGTCCTCCCTAGGCTTATTCTAGTCCATTTAGGGTTTTTAACCAATCTTGTGCATCCAATAAGTGATTTTGTGTCATTGGTTGAACATTTAGGTCATTTTCGTTCTCCCAAGGCTTATTCTTTGCCAATTAGGGTTTTTAACCAATCTTGTGCATCCAATAAGTGATTTTTTGTCATTGGTTGAACATTTAGGTCATTTTCGTCCTCCCGATGCTTATTCTCGTCCAATTAGGGTTTTTAACCAATCTTGTGCATCCAATAAGTGATTTTGTGTCATTGGTTGAACATTTAGGTCATTTTCGTCCTCCCTAGTCTTATTCTCGTCCAATTAGGGTTTTTAACCAATCTTGTGCATCCAATAAGTACATTTGTGTCATTGGTTGAACATTTAGGTCATTTTCGTCCTCCCGAGGCTTATTCTCGTCCAATTAGGGGTTTTAACCAATCTTGTGCATCCAATAAGTGATTTTGTGTCATTGGTTGAACATTTAGGTCATTTTCGTCCTCCCAAGGCTTATTCTCGTCCAATTAGGGTTTTTAACCAATCTTGTGCATCCAATAAGTGATTTTGTGTCATTGGTTGAACATTTAGGTCATATGCGTCCTCCCAAGGCTTAGTCTCGCCTAATTAGGGATTTTAACCAATCTTGTGCACACAATAAGTGATTTTGTGTCATTGGTTTAACATTTAGGTCATTTTCGTCCTCCCTAGGCTTATTGTCGTCCAATTATGGTTTTTAACCAATCTTGTGCATCCAATAAGTACATTTGTGTCATTGGTTGAACATTTAGGTCATTTTCGTCCTCCCAAGGCTTATTCTCGTCCAATTAGGGTTTTTAACCAATCTTGTGCATCCAATAAGTGATTTTGTGTCATTGGTTGAACATTTAGGTCATTTTCGTCCTCCCAAGGCTTATTCTCGTCCAATTAGGGTTTTTGATCAATCTTGTGCATCCAATAAGTACATTTGCGTCATTGGTTGAACATTTAGGTCATTTTCGTCCTCCCAAGGCTTATTCTCGCCCAATCAGGGTTTTTAACCAATCTTGTGCATCCAATAAGTGATTTTGTGTCATTGGTTGAACATTTAGGTCATTTTCGTCCTCCCTAGGCTTATTCTCGTCCAATTAGGGTTTTTAACCAATCTTGTGCATCCAATAAGTGATTTTGTGCCATTGGTTGAACACTTAGGTCATTTTCGTCCTCCAAGGGCTTATTGTTGTCCAATTAGGGTTTTTAACCAATCTTGTGCATCCAATAAGTGATTTTGTGTCATTGGTTGAACATTTAGGTCATTTTCGTCCTCCCTAGGCTTATTCTCGTCCAATTAGGGTTTTTAACCAATCTTGTGCATCCAATAAGTGATTTTGTGTCGTTGGTTGAACATTTAGGTCATTTTCATCCTCCCTAGGCTTATTCTCGTCCAATTAGGGTTTTAAACCAATCTTGTGCATCCCATAAGTACATTTGTGTCATTGGTTGAACATTTAGGTCATTTTCGTCCTCCCTAGGCTTATTCTCGTCCAATTAGGGTTTTTAACCAATCTTGTGCATCCAATAAGTGATTTTGTGTCATTGGTTGAACATTTAGGTCATTTTCGTCCTCCCAAGTCTTATTCTAGTCCAATTAGGGTTTTTAACCAATCTTGTGCATCCAATAAGTACATTTGTGTCATTGGTTGAACATTTAGGTCATTTTCGTCCTCCCAAGGCTTATTCTCGTCCAATTAGGGTTTTTAACCAATCTTGTGCATCCAATAAGTGATTTTGTGTCATTGGTTGAACATTTAGGTCAATTTCGTCCTCCCAATACTTATTCTCGTCCAATTAGGGTTTTTTAACAATCTTGTGCATCCAATAAGTACATTTGTGTCATTAGTTGAACATTTAGGTCATTTATGACCTCCAAAAGCTTATTCTCGTCCAATTAGGGTTTTTAACCAATCTTGTGCATCCAATAAGTGATTTTGTGTCATTGGTTGAACATTTAGGTCATTTTCGTCCTCCCTAGGCTTATTCTCGTCCAATTAGGGTTTTTAACCAATCTTGTGCATCCAATAAGTGATTTTGTGTCATTGGTTGAACATTTAGGTCATTTTCGTCCTCCCAAGGCTTATTCTCGTCCAATTAGGGTTTTTAACCAATCTTGTGCATCCAATAATTTATTTTGTGTCATTGGTTGAACATTTAGGTCATTTTCGTCCTCCCAAGGATTATTCTCGTCCAATTAGGGTTTTTAACAAATCTTGTGCATCAAATAAGTGATTTTGTGTCATTGGTTGAACATTTAGGTCATGTTCGTCCTCCCTAGGCTTATTCTCGTCCAATTAGGGTTTTTAACCAATCTTGTGCATCCACTAAGTGATTTTGTGTCATTGGTTGAACATTTAGGTCATTTTCGTCCTCCCTAGGCTTATTCTCGTCCAATTAGGGTTTTTAACCAATCTTGTGCATCCAATAAGTACAATTGTGTCATTGGTTGAACATTTAGGTCATTTTCGTCCTCCCTAGGATTATTCTCGTCCAATTAGGGTTTTTAACCAATCTTGTGCATCCAATAAGTGATTTTGTGTCATTGGTTGAACATTTAGGTCATTTTCGTCCTCCCTAGGCTTATTCTCGTCCAATTAGGGTTTTTAACCAATCTTGTGCATCCAATAAGTACATTTGTGTCATTGGTTGAACCTTTAGGTTATTTTTGTCCTCCCAAGGCTTATTCTCGTCCAATTAGGGTTTTTAACCAATCTTGTGCATCCAATAAGTGATTTTGTGTCATTGGTTGAACATTTAGGTCATTTTCGTCCTCCCTAGGCTTATTCTCGTCCAATTAGGGTTTTTAACCAATCTTGTGCATCCAATAAGTACATTTGTGACATTGGGTTAACATTTAGGTCATTTTCGTCCTCCCAAGGCTTATTCTCGTCCAATTAGGGTTTTTAACCAATCTTGTGCATCCAATAAGTGATTTTGTGTCATTGGTTGAACATTTAGGTCATTTTCGTCCTCCCTAGGCTTATTCTCGTCCAATTAGGGTTTTTAACCAATCTTGTGCATCCAATAAGTACATTTGTGTCATTGGTTGAACATTTAGGTCATTTTTCATCCTCCCAAGGCTTATTCACATCCAATTAGGGTTTTTAACCAATCATTTGCATCCAATAAGTACATTTGTGTCAATGGTTGAACATTTAGGTCATTTTCATCCTCCCAAGGCTTATTCGCGTCCAATTAGGGTTTTTAACCAATCTTGTGCATCCAATAAGTGATTTTGTGTCATTGGTTGAACATTTAGGTCATTTTCGTCCTCCCTAGGCTTATTCTCGTCCAATTAGGGTTTTTAACCAATCTTGTGCATCCAATATGTGCTTTTGTGTCATTGGTTGAACATTTAGGTCATTTTCGTCCTCCCTAGGCTTATTCTCGTCCAATTAGGGTTTTTAACCAATCTTGTGCATCCAATAAGTGATTTTGTGTCATTGGTTGAACATTTAGGTCATTTTCGTCCTCCCAAGTCTTATTCTCGTCTAATTATGGTTTTTAACCAATCTTGTGCATCCAATAAGTGATTTTGTGTCATTGGTTGAACATTTAGGTCATTTTCGTCCTCCCTAGGCTTATTCTCGTCCAATTAGGGTTTTTAACCAATCTTGTGCATCCAATTAGTACATTTGTGTCATTGTAAGAACATTTAGGTCATTTTCGTCCTCCCAATGCTTATTCTCGTCCAATTAGGGTTTTTAACCAATCTTGTGCATCCAATAAGTGATTTTGTGTCATTGGTTGAACATTTAGGTCATTTTCGTCCTCCCGAGGCTTATTCTCGTCCAATTAGGGTTTTTAACCAATCTTGTGCATCGAATAAGTGATTTTGTGTCATTGGTTGAACATTTAGGTCATTTTCGTCCTCCCTAGGCTTATTCTCGTCCAATTAGGGTTTTTAACCAATCTTGTGCATCCAATAAGTACAATTGTGTCATTGGTTGAACATTTAGGTCATTTTCGTCCTCCCAAGGATTATTCTCGTCCAATTAGGGTTTTTAACCAATCTTGTGCATCAAATAAGTGATTTTGTGTCATTGGTTGAACATTTAGGTCATTTTTTTCATCCCTAGGCTTATTCTCGTCCAATTAGGGTTTTTAACCAATCTTGTGCATCCAATAAGTGATTTTGTGTCATTGGTTGAACATTTAGGTCATTTTCGTCCTCCCTAGGCTTATTCTCGTCCAATTAGGGTTTTTAACCAATCTTGTGCATCCAATAAGTACATTTGTGTCATTGGTTGAACATTTAGGTCATCTTCGTCCTCCCAAGGCTTATACTCGTCCAATAAGGGTTTTTAGCCAATCTTGTGCATCCAATAAGTGATTTTGTGTCATTGGTTGAAAATTTACGTCATTTTCGTCCTCCCAAGGCTTATTCTTGTCCAATTAGGGTTTTTAACTAATCTTGTGCATCCAATAATTACATTTGTGTCATTGGTTGAACATTTAGGTCATTTTCATCCTCCCTAGGCTTATTCTCGTCCAATTAGGGTTTTTAACCAATCTTGTGCATCCAATAAGTGATTTTGTGTCATTGGTTGAACATTTAGGTCATTTTCGTCCTCCCTAGGCTTATTCTCCTCCAATTAGGGTTTTTAACAAATCTTGTGCATCCAATAAGTACATTTGTGTCATTGGTTGAACATTTAGGTCATTTTCGTCCTCCCAATGCTTATTCTCGTCCAATTAGGGTTTTTAACCAATCTTGTGCATCCAATAAGTACATTTGTGTCATTGGTTGAACATTTAGGTCATTTTCGTCCTCCCAAGGCTTATTCTCGTCGAATTAGGGTTTTTAACCAATCTTGTGCTTCCAATAAGTGATTTTGTGTCATTGATTGAACATTTAGGTCATTTTCGTCCTCCCAATGCTTATTCTCGTCCAATTAGGGTTTTTAACCAATCTTGTGCATCCAATAAGTACATTTGTGTCATTGGTTGAACATTTAGGTCATTTTCGTCCTCCCAAGGCTTATTCTCGTCCAATTAGGGTTTTTAACCATTCTTGTGCATCCAATAAGTGAATTTGTGTCATTGGTTGAACATTTAGGTCATTTTCGTCCTCCCTAGGCTTATTCTCGTCCAATTAGGGTTTTTAACCAATCTTGTGCATCCAATAAGTACATTTGTGTCATTGGTTGAACATTTAGGTCATTTTCGTCCTCCCAATGCTTATTCTCGTCCATTTAGGGTTTTTAACCAATCTTGTGCATCCAATAAGTGATTTTGTGTCATTGGTTGAACATTTAGGTCATTTTCGTCCTCCCTAGGCTTATTCTCGTCCAATTAGGGTTTTTAACCAATCTTGTGCATCCAATAAGTACATTTGTGTCATTGGTTGAACATTTAGGTCATTTTTGTCCTCCTTAGGCTTATTCTCGTCCAATTACAGTTTTTCACCAATCTTGTGCATCCAATAAGTGATTTTGTGTCATTGGTTGAACATTTAGGTCATTTTCGTCCTCCCTAGGCTTATTCTCGTCCAATTAGGGTTTTTAACCAATCTTGTGCATCCAATAAGTACTTTTGTGTCATTGATTGAACATTTAGGTCATTTTTGTCCTCCCTAGGCTTATTCTCGTCCAATTAGGGTTTTTAACCAATCTTGTGCATCCAATAAGTGATTTTGTGTCATTGGTTGAACATTTAGGTCATTTTCGTCCTCCCTAGGCTTATTCTCGTCCAATTAGGGTTTTTAACCAATCTTGTGCATCCAATAAGTGATTTTGTGTCATTGGTTGAACATTTAGGTCAATTTCGTCCTGCCATGACTTATTCTCGTCCAATTAGGGTTTTTAACCAATCTTGTGTAAACAATAAGTGATTTTGTGTCATTGGTTGAACATTTAGGTCATTTTCGTCCTCCCAAGGCTTATTCTCGTCCAATTAGGGTTTTTAACCAATCTTGTGCATCCAATAAGTGATTTTGTGTCATTGGTTGAACATTTAGGTCATTTTCGTCCTCCCTAGGCTTATTCTCGTCCAATTAGGGTTTTTAACCAATCTTGTGCATCCAATAATTGATTTTGTGTCATTGGTTGAACATTTAGGTCATTTTCGTCCTCCTTAGGCTTATTCTCGACCAATTAGTGTTTTTAACAAATCTTGTGCATCCAATAAGTGAATTTGTGTCATTGGTTGAACATTTAGGTCATTTTCGTCCTGCCATGACTTATTCTCGTCCAATTAGGGTTTTTAACCAATCTTGTGTAAACAATAAGTGATTTTGTGTCATTGGTTGAACATTTAGGTCATTTTCGTCCTCCCAAGGCTTATTCTCGTCCAATTAGGGTTTTTAACCAATCTTGTGCATCCAATAAGTGATTTTGTGTCATTGGTTGAACATTTAGGTCATTTTCGTCCTCCCTAGGCTTATTCTCGTCCAATTAGGGTTTTTAACTAATCTTTTGCATCCAATAAGTACATTTGTGTCATTGGTTGAACATATAGGTCATTTTCGTCCTCCCTAGGCTTATTCTCGTCCAATTAGGGTTTTTAACCAATCTTGTGCATCCAATAAGTGATTTTGTGTCATTGGTTGAACATTTAGGTCATTTTCGTCCTCCCTATTCTTATTCTCGTCCAATTAGGGTTTTTAACCAATCTTGTGCATCCAATAAGTGATTTTGTGTCATTGGTTGAACATTTAGGTCATTTTCGTCCTCCCTAGGCTTATTCTCCTCCAATTAGGGTTTTTAACCAATCTTGTGCATCCAATAAGTACATTTGTGTCATTGGTTGAACATTTAGGTCATTTTCGTCCTCCCAAGGCTTATTCTCGTGCAATTAGGGTTTTTAACCAATCTTGTGCATCCAATAAGTGATTTTGTGTCATTGGTTGAACATTTAGGTCATTTTCGTCCTCCCTAGGCTTATTCTCGTCCAATTAGGGTTTTTAACCAATCTTGTGCATCCAATACGTACATTTGTGTAATTGGTTGAACATTTAGGTCATTTTCGTCCTCCCAAGGCTTATTCTCGTCCAATTAGGGTTTTTAACCAATCTTGTGCATCCAATAAGTGATTTTGTGTCATTGGTTGAACATTTAGGTCATTTTCGTCCTCCCAAGGCTTATTCTCGTCCAATTAGGGTTTTTAACCAATATTGTGCATCCAATAAGTGATTTTGTGTCATTGGTTGAACATGTAGGTCATTTTCGTCCTCCCAAGGCTTATTCTCGTCCAATTAGGGTTTTTAACCAATCTTGTGCATCCAATAAGTACATTTGTGTCATTGGTTGAACATTTAGGTCATTTTCGTCCTCCCTAGGCTTATTCTCCTCCAATTAGGGTTTTTAACCAATCATGTACATCCAATAAGTACATTTGTGTCATTGGTTGAACATTTAGGTCATTTTCGTCCTCCCAATGCTTATTCTCGTCCAATTAGGGTTTTTAACCAATCTCGTGCATCCAATAAGTACATTTGTGTCATTGGTTGAACATTTAGGTCATTTTCGTCCTCCCAAGGCTTATTCTCGTCCAATTAGGGTTTTTCACCCATCTTGTGCATCCAATAAGTGATTTTGTGGCATTGGTTGAACATTTAGGTCATTTTCGTCCTCCCAAGTCTTATTCTCCTCTAATTAGGGTTTTTAACAAATCTTGTGCATCCAATAAGTACATTTGTGTCATTGGTTGAACATTTAGGTCATTTTCGTCCTCCCAAGGCTTATTCTCGTCCAATTAGGGTTTTTCACCAATCTTGTGCATCCAATAAGTGATTTTGTGCTATTGGTTAAAATTTAGGTCATTTTCCTCTTCCCAAGTCTTATTCTCGTCCAATTAGGGTTTTTAACAAATCTTAAGCATCCAATAAGTACATTTGTGTCATTGGTTGAACATTTAGGTCATTTTCGTCCTCCCAATGCTTATTCTCGTCCAATTAGGGTTTTTAACCAATCTTGTGCATCCAATAAGTGCTTTTGTGTCATTGGTTGAACATTTAGGTTATTTTGTCCTCCCTAGGCTTATTCTCGTCGAATTAGGGTTTTTAACCAATCTTGTGCATCCAATAAGTACATTTGTGTCATTGGTTGAACATTTAGGTCATTTTCGTCCTCCCTAGGAATATTCTCGTCCAATTAGGGTTTTTAACCAATCTTGTGCATCCAATAAGTGATTTTGTGTCATTGGTTGAACATTTAGGTCATTTTCGTCCTCCCAAGGCTTATTCTCGTCCAATTAGGGTTTTTAACCAATCTTGTGCATCCAATAATTGATTTTGTGCCATTGGTTGAAAATTTAGGTAATTTTCCTCTTCCCAAGTCTTATTCTCGTCCAATTAGGGTTTTTAACAAATCTTAAGCATCCAATAAGTACATTTGTGTCATTAGTTGAACATTTAGGTCATTTTCGTCCTCTCAAGGCTTATTCTCGTCCAATTAGGGTTTTTAACCAATCTTGTGCATCCAATAAGTGATTTTGTGCCATTGGTTGAAAATTTAAGTCATTTTCCTCTTTCCAAGTCTTATTCTCGTCCAATTAGGGTTTTTAACAAATCTTAAGCATCCAATAAGTACATTTGTGTCATTGGTTGAACATTTAGGTCATTTTCGTCCTCCCAATGCTTATTCTCGTCCAATTAGGGTTTTTAACCAATCTTGTGCATCCAATAAGTACATTTGTGTCATTGGTTGAACATTTAGGTCATTTTCGTCCTCCCTAGGCTTATTCTCGTCCAATTATGGTTTTTAACCAATCTTGTGGATCCAATTAGTACATTTGTGTCCTTGGTTGAACATTTAGGTCATTTTCGTCCTCCCAATGCTTATTCTCGTCCAATTAGGGTTTTTAACCAATCTTGTGCATCCAATAAGTACATTTGTGTCATTGGTTGAACATTTAGGTCATTTTCTTCCTCCCTAGGCTTATTCTCGTCCAATTAGGGGTTTTAACCAATTTTGTGCATCCAATAAGTACATTTGTGTTATTGGTAGAACATTTAGGTCATTTTCGTCCTCCCAATGCTTATTCTCGTCCAATTAGGGTTTTTAACCAATCTTGTGCATCCAATAAGTACATTTGTGTCATTGGTTGAACATTTAGGTCATTTTCGTCCTCCCTAGGCTTATTCTCGTCCAATTAGGGTTTTTAACCAATCTTGAGCATCCAATAAGTACACTTGTGTCATTGGTTGAACATTTAGGTCATTTTCGTCCTCCCAATGCGTATTCTCGTCCAATTAGGGTTTTTAACCAATCTTGTGCATCCAATAAGTGATTTTGTGTCATTGGTTGAACATTTAGGTCATTTTCGTCCTCCCTAGGCTTATTCTCGTCCAATTAGGGTTTTTAACCAATCTTGTGCATCCAATAATTGATTTTGTGTCATTGGTTGAACATTTAGGTCATTTTCGTCCTCGCTAGGCTTATTCTCGTCCAATTAGGGTTTTTAACCAATCTTTTGCATCCAATAAGTGATTTTGTCTAATTGGTTGAACATTTAGGTCATTTTCGTCCTCCCAAGGCTTATTCTCGTCCAATTAGGGTTTTTAACCAATCTTGTGCATCAAATAAATGATTTTATGTCATTGAATGTACATTTAGGTCATTTTCATCCTCCCAAGGCTTATTCTCGTCCAATTAGGGTTTTTAACCAATCTTGTGCATCCAATAAGTGATTTTGTGTCATTGGTTGAACATTTAGGTCATTTTCGTCCTCCCAAGGCTTATTCTCGTCCAATTAAGGTTTTTAACCTATCTTGTGCATCCAATAAGTACATTTGTGTCATTGGTTGAACATTTAGGTCACTTTCTTCCTCCCAAGGCTTATTCTCGTCCAATTAGGGTTTTTAACCAATCTTGTGCATCCAATACGTACATTTGTGTCATTGGTTGAACATTTAGGTCATTTTCGTCCTCCCAAGGCTTATTCTCGTCCAATTAGGGTTTTTAACCAATCTTGTGCATCCAATAAGTACATTTGTGTCATTGGTTGAACATTTAGGTCATTTTCGTCATCCATAGGCTTATTCTCGTCCAATTAGGGTTTTTAACCAATCTTGTGCATCCAATAAGTGATTTTGTGTCATTGGTTGAACATTTAGGTCATTTTCGTCCTCCCTAGGCTTATTCTCGTCCAATTAGGGTTTTTAACCAATCTTGTGCATCCAATAATTGATTTTGTGTCATTGTTTGAACATTTAGGTCATTTTCGTCCTCCCAAGGCTTATTCTCCTCCAATTAGGGTTTTTAACCAATCTTGTGCATCCAATAAGTGATTTTGTGTCATTGGTTGAACATTTAGGTCATTTTCGTCCTCCCAAGGCTTATTCTCATCCAATTAGGGTTTTTAACCAATCTTGTGCATCCAATAAGTGATTTTGTGTCATTGGTTGAACATTTAGGTCATTTTCGTCCTCCCTAGGCTTATTCTCGTCCAATTAGGGTTTTGTGCATCCAATTAGTACATTTGTGTCATTGGTTGAACATTTAGGTCATTTTCGTCCTCCCTACGCTTATTCTCGTCCAATTAGGGTTTTGTGCATCCAATTGGTACATTTGTGTCATTGGTTGAACATTTAGGTCATTTTCGTCCTCCCTAGGCTTATTCTCGTCCAATTAGGGTTTTTAACCAATCTTGTGCATCCAATAAGTACATTTGTGTCATTGGTTGAACATTTAGGTCATTTTCGTCCTCCCAATGCTTATTCTCGTCCAATTAGGGTTTTTAACCAATCTTGTGCATCCAATAAGTACATTTGTGTCATTGGTTGAACATTTAGGTCATTTGCGTCCTCCCAAGGCTTATTCTCGTCCAATTAGGGTTTTTAACCAATCTTGTGCATCCAATAAGTACATTTGTGTCATTGGTTGAACATTTAGGTCATTTTCGTCCTCCCAAGGCTTATTCTCGTCCAATTATGGTTTTTAACCAATCTTGTGCATCCAATAAGTACATTTGTGTCATTGGTTGAACATTTAGGTCATTTTCGTCCTCCCAATGCTTATTCTCGTCCAATTAGGGTTTTTAACCAATCTTGTGCATCCAATAAGTACATTTGTGTCATTGGTTAAACATTTAGGTCATTTTCGTCCTCCCAATGCTTATTCTCGTCCAATTAGGGTTTTTAACCAATCTTGTGCATCCAATAAGTACATTTGTGTCATTGGTTGAACATTTAGGTCATTTTCGTCCTCCCTAGGCTTATTCTCGTTCAATTAGGGTTTTTAACCAATCTTGTGCATCCAATAAGTACCTTTGTGTCATTGGTTGAATATTTAGGTCATTTTCGTCCTCCCTAGGCTTATTCTCGTCCGATTAAGGTTTTTAACCAATCTTGTGCATCCAATAAGTACATTTGTGTCATTGGTTGAACATTTAGGTCATTTTCGTCCTCCCTAGGCTTATTCTCGTCCAATTAGGGTTTTTAACCAATCTTGTGCATCCAATAAGTGATTTTGTGTCATTGGTTGATTATTTAGGTCATTTTCGTCCTCCTAAGGCTTATTCTCGTCCAATTAGGGGTTTTAACCAATCTTATGCATCCAATAAGTACATTTGTGTCATTGGTTGAACATTTAGGTCATTTTCGTCCTCACTAGGCTTATTCTCGTCCAATTAGGGTTTTTAACCAAACTTGTGCATCCAATAAGTACATTTGTGTCGTTGGTTGAATATTTAGGTCATTTTCGTCCTCCCAATGCTTATTCTCGTCCAATTAGGGTTTTTAACCAATCTTGTGCATCCAATAAGTACATTTGTGTCATTGGTTGAACATTTAGGTCATTTTCGTCCTCCCTAGGCTTATTCTCGTCCAATTAGGGTTTTTAACCAATCTTGTGCATCCAATAAGTACATTTGTGTCATTGGTTGAACATTTAGGTCATTTTCGTCCTCCCTAGGCTTATTCTCGTTAAATTAGGGGTTTTAACAAATCTTGTGCATCCAATAAGTACATTTGTGTCATTGGTTGAACATTTAGGTCATTTTCGTCCTCCCAATGCTTATTCTCGTCCAATTAGGGTTTTTAACCAATCTTGTGCATCCAATAAGTACATTTGTGTCATTGGTTGAACATTTAGGTCATTTTCGTCCTCCCTAGGTTTATTCTCGTCCAATTAGGGTTTTTACAATCTTGTGCATCCAATAAGTGATTTTGTGTCATTGGTTGATTATTTAGGTCATTTTCGTCCTCCCAAGGCTTATTCTCGTCCAATTAGGGTTTTTAACCAATCTTGTTCATCCAATAAGTGATTTTTAGCATTGGTTGAACATTTAGGTCATTTTCGTCCTCCCAAGTCTTATTCTCTTCCAATTAGGGTTTTTAACAAATCTTGTGCATCCAATAAGTACATTTGTGTCATTGGTTGAACATTTAGGTCATTTTCGTCCTCCCAATGCTTATTCTCGTCCAATTAGGGTTTTTAACCAATCTTGTGCATCCAATAAGTACATTTGTGTCATTGGTTGAACATTTAGGTCATTTTCGTCCACCCAAGGCTTATTCTCGTCCAATTAGGGTTTTTAACCAATCTTGTGCATCCAATAAGTGCTTTTGTGTCATTGGTTGAACATTTAGGTCATTTTCGTCCTCCCAAGGCTTATTCTCGTCCAATTAGGGTTTTTATCCAATCTTGTGCATCCAATAAGTGATTTTGTGTCATTGGTTGAACATTTAGGTCATTTTTGTCCTCCCAAGGCTTATTCTCGTCCAATTAGGGTTTTTAACTAATCTTGTGCATCCAATAAGTACAGTTGTGTCATTGGTTGAACATTTAGGTCATTTTCGTCCTCCCAATGCTTATTCTCGTCCAATTAGGGTTTTTAACCAATCTTGTGCATCCAATAAGTACATTTGTGTCATTGGTTGAACATTTAGGTCATTTTCGTCCTCCCAAGGCTTATTCTCGTCCAATTAGGGTTTTTAACCAATCTTGTGCATCCAATAAGTGATTTTGTGTCATTGGTTGAACATTTAGGTCATTTTCGTCCTCCCAAGGCTTATTCTCGTCCAATTAGGGTTTTTAACGAATCTTGTGCATCCAATAAGTGATTTTGTGTCATTGGTTGAACATTTAGGTCATTTTCGTCCTTCCAAGGCTTATTCTCATCCAATTAGAGTTTTTAACCAATCTTGTGCATCCAATAAGTACATTTGTGTCATTGGTTGAACATTTAGTTCATTTTCGTCCTCCCTAGGCTTATTCTTGTCCAATTAGGGTTTTTAACCTATCTTGTGCATCCAATAAGTGATTTTGTGTCATTGGTTGAGCATTTAGGTCATTTTCGTCCTCCCTAGGCTTATTCTCGTCCAATTAGGGTTTTTAACCAATCTTGTGCATCCAATAAGTGATTTTGTGTCATTGGTTGAACATTTAGGTCATTTTCGTCCTCCCAAGGCTTATTCTCGTCCAATTAGGGTTTTTAACCAATCTTGTTCATCCAATAAGTACATTTGTGTCATTGGTTGAACATTTAGGTCATTTTCTTCCTCCCTAGGCTTATTCTCGTCCAATTAGGGGTTTTAACCAATTTTGTGCATCCAATAAGTACATTTGTGTTATTGGTAGAACATTTAGGTCATTTTCGTCCTCCCAATGCTTATTCTCGTCCAATTAGGGTTTTTAACCAATCTTGTGCATCCAATAAGTACATTTGTGTCATTGGTTGAACATTTAGGTCATTTTCGTCCTCCCTAGGCTTATTCTCGTCCAATTAGGGTTTTTCACCAATCTTGTGCATCCAATAAGTGATTTTTTGCCATTGTTTGAAAATTTAGGTCATTTTCCTCTTCCCAAGTCTTATTCTCGTCCAATTAGGGTTTTAAACAAATCTTAAGCATCCAATAAGTACATTTGTGTCATTGGTTGAACATTTAGGTCATTTTCGTCCACCCAATGCTTATTCTCGTCCAATTAGGGTTTTTAACCAATCTTGTGCATCCAATAAGTGCTTTTGTGTCATTGGTTGAACATTTAGGTTATTTTGCGCTCCCCAGGCTTATTCTCGTCCAATTAGGGTATTAACCAATCTTGTGCATCCAATAAGTACATTTGTGTCATTGGTTGAACATTTAGGTCATTTTCGTCCTCCCTAGGCTTATTCTCCTCCAATTAGGGTTTTTGACCAATCTTGTGCATCCAATAAGTACATTTTTGTCATTAGTTGAACATTTAGGTCATTTTCGTCCTCCCAAGGCTTATTCTCGTCCAATTAGGGTTTTTAACCAATCTTGTGCATCCAATAAGTGATTTTGTGCCATTGGTTGAAAATTTAGGTCATTTTCCTCTTCCCAAGTCTTATTCTCGTCCAATTAGGGTTTTTAACAAATCTTAAGCATCCATTAAGTACATTTGTGTCATTGGTTGAACATTTAGGTCATTTTCGTCCTCCCAATGCTTATTCTCGTCCAATTAGGGTTTTTAACCAATCTTGTGCATCCAATAAGTACATTTGTGTCATTGGTTGAACATTTAGGTCATTTTCGTCCTCCCTAGGCTTATTCTCCTCCAATTAGGGTTTTTAACCAGTCTTGTGCATCCAATAAGTACATTTGTGTCATTGGTTGAACATTTAGGTCATTTTCGTCCTCCCTAGTCTTATTCTCGTCCAATTAGGGTTTTTAACCAATCTTGTGCATCCAATAAGTACATTTGTGTCATTGGTTGAACATTTAGGTCATTTTCGTCCTCCCAAGGCTTATTCTTGTCCAATTCGGGTTTTTAACCAATCTTGTGCATCCAATAAGTGATTTTGTGTCATTGGTTGAACATTTAGGTCATTTTCGTCGTCCCTAGGCTTATTCTCCTCCAATTAGGGTTTTTAACTAGTCTTGTGCATCCAATAACTACATTTGTGTCATTGGTTGAACATTTAGGTCATTTTAGTCCTCCCTAGTCTTATTCTCGTCCAATTAGGGTTTTTAACCAATCTTGTGCATCCAATAAGTGATTTTGTGTCATTGGTTGAACATTTATGTCATTTTCGTCCTCCCAAGGCTTATTCTCGTCCAATTAGGGTTTTTAACCAATCTTGTGCATCCAATAAGTGATTTTGTGCCATTGGTTGAACATTTAGGTCATTTTCGTCCTTCGAAGGCTTATTCTCGTCCAATTAGGGTTTTTAACCAATCTTGTGCATCCAATAAGTGATTTTGTGTCATTCGTTGAACATTTAGGTCATTTTCGTCCTCCCTAGTCTTATTCTCGTCCAATTAGGGTTTTTAACCAATCTTGTGCATCCAATAAGTACATTTGTGTCATTGGTTGAACATTTAGGTCATTTTCGTCCTCCCTAGGCTTATTCTCGTCCAATTAGGGTTTTTAACCAATCTTGTGCATCCAATAAGTACATTTGTATCATTGGTTTAACATTTAGGTCATTTTCATCCTCCCTAGGCTTATTCTCGTCCAATTAGGGTTTTTAACCAATCTTGTGCATCCAATAAGTACATTTGTGTCATTGGTTGAACATTTAGTTCATTTTCGTCCTCCCAATGCTTATTCTCGTCCAATTAGGGTTTTTAACCAATCTTGTGCATCCAATAGGTGATTTCGTGTCATTGGTTGAACATTTAGGTCATTTTCGTCCTCCCTAGTCTTATTCTCGTCCAATTAGGGTTTTTAACCAATCTTGTGCATCCAATAAGTACATTTGTGTCATTGGTTGAACATTTAGGTCATTTTCGTCCTCCCTAGGCTTATTCTCGTCCAATTAGGGTTTTTAACCAATCTTGTGCATCCAATAAGTACATTTGTGTCATTGGTTGAACATTTAGGTCATTTTCGTCCTCCCTAGGCTTATTCTCGTTAAATTAGGGGTTTTAACAAATCTTGTGCATCCAATAAGTACATTTGTGTCATTGGTTGAACATTTAGGTCATTTTCGTCCTCCCAATGCTTATTCTCGTCCAATTAGGGTTTTTAACCAATCTTGTGCATCCAATAAGTACATTTGTGTCATTGGTTAAACATTTAGGTCATTTTCGTCCTCCCAAGGCTTATTCTCGTCCAATTAGGGTTTTTAACCAATCTTGTGCATCCAATAAGTGATTTTGTGTCATTCGTTGAACATTTAGGTCATTTTCGTCCTCCCTAGTCTTATTCTCGTCCAATTAGGGTTTTTAACCAATCTTGTGCATCCAATAAGTACATTTGTGTCATTGGTTGAACATTTAGGTCATTTTCGTCCTCCCTAGGCTTATTCTCCTCCAATTAGGGTTTTTAACCAATCTTGTGCATCCAATAAGTGAATTTGTGTCATTGGTTGAACATTTAGGTCATTTTCGTCCTCCCAAGGCTTATTCTCGTCCAATTAGGGTTTTTAACCAATCTTGTGCATCCAATAAGTGATTTTTTGTCATTGGTTGAACATTTAGGTCATTTTCGTCCTCTAGGGACTTATTCTCGTCCAATTAGGGTTTTTAACCCATCTTGTGCATCCAATAAGTGATTTTGTGTCATCGGTTGAACATTTAGGTCATTTTCGTCCTCCCAAGGCTTATTCTCGTCCAATTAGGGTTTTTAACCAATCTTGTGCATCCAATAAGTGATTTTGTGTCATTGGTTGAACATTTAGGTCATTTTCGTCCTCCCAAGGCTTATTCTCGTCCAATTAGGGTTTTTAACCAATCTTGTGCATCCAATAAAGTATTTTGTGCCATAGTTTGAACATTTAGGTCATTTTCGTCCTCCCAAGGCTTATTCTCGTCCAATTAGGGTTTTTAACCAATCTTGTGCATCCAATAAGTGATTTTGTGTCATTGGTTGAACATTTAGGTCATTTTCGTCCTCCCAAGGCTTATTCTCGTCCAATTAGGGTTTTTAACCAATCTTGTGCATCCAATGAGTACATTTGTGTCATTGGTTGAACTGTTAGGTCATTTCGTCCTCCCAAAGCTTATTCTCGTCCAATTAGGGTTTTTAACCAATCTTGTGCATCCAATAAGTACATTTGTGTTATTGGTTGAACATTTAGGTCATTTTCGTCCTCCCAAGGCTTATTCTCGTCCATTTGAGGTTTTTAACCAATCTTGTGCATCGAATAAGTGATTTTGTGTCATTGGTTATACATTTAGGTCATTTTCGTCCTCCCAAGGCTTATTCTCGTCCAATTAGGGTTTTTAACCAATCTTGTGCATCCAATAAGTGATTTTGTGTCATTGGTTGAACATTTAGGTCATTTTCGTCCTCCCAAGGCTTATTCTCGTCCAATTAGGGTTTTTAACCAATCTTGTACATCAAATAAGTGATTTTGTGTCATTGGTTGAACATTTAGGTCATTTTCGTCCTCCAAAGGCTTATTCTCGTCCAATTAGGGTTTTTAACCAATCTTGTGCATCCAATAAGTGATTTTGTGTCATTGGTTGAACATTTAGGTCATTTTCGTCCTCCCAAGGCTTATTCTCGTCCAATTAGGGTTTTTAACCAATCTTGTGCATCCAATAAGTGATTTTGTTTCATTGGTTGAACATTTAGGTCATTTTCGTCCTCCCTAGGCTTATTCTCGTTCAATTAGGGTTTTTAACCAATCTTGTGCATCCAATAAGTTATTTTGTGTCATTGTTTGAACATGTAGGTTATTTTCGTCCTCCCAAGGCTTATTCTCGTCCAATTAGGGTTATTAACCAATCTTGTGCATCCAATAAGTACATTTGTGTCATTGGTTGAACATTTAGGTCATTTTCGTCCTCCCAAGGCTTATTCTCTTCCAATTAGGGTTTTTAACCAATCTTGTGCATCCAATAAGTGATTTTGTGTCATTGGTTGAACATTTAGGTCATTTTCGTCCTCCCAAGGCTTATTCTCGTCCAAATAGGGTTTTTAACCAATCTTGTGCATCCAATAAGTGAATTTGTGTCATTGTTTGAACATTTAGGTCATTTTCCTCCTCCAAAGGCTTATTGTCGTCCAATTATGGTTTTTAACCAATCTTGTGCATCCAATAAGTACATTTGTGTTATTGGTTGAACATTTAGGTCATTTTCGTCTTCCTAAGGCTTATTCTCGTCCAATTAGGGTTTTTAACCAATCTTGTGCATCCAATAAGTGATTTTGTGTCATTGGTTGAACATTTAGGTCATTTTCGTCCTCCCAAGGCTTATTCTCGTCCAATTAGGGTTTTTAACCAATCTTGTGCATCCAATAAGTGATTTTGTGTCATTGGTTGAACATTTAGGTCATTTTCGTCCTCCCAAGGCTTATTCTCGTCCAATTAGGGTTTTTAACCAATCTTGTGCATCCAATAAGTGATTTTGTGTCGTTGGTTGAGCATTTAGGTCATTTTCGTCCTCCCAAGGCTTATTCTCGTCCAATTAGGGTTTTTAACCAATATTGTGCATCCAATAAGTGATTTTGTGTCATTGGTTTAACATTTAGGTCATTTTCGTCCTCCCAATGCTTATTCTTGTCCAATTAGGGTTTTTAACCAATCTTGTGCATCCAATAAGTACATTTGTGTCATTGGTTGAACATTTAGGTCATTTTCGTCCTCCCAAGGCTTATTCTCGTCCAATTAGGGTTTTTACCCAATCTTGTGCATCCAATAAGTGATTTTGTGTCATTGGTTGAACATTTAGGTAATTTTTGTCCTCCCAAGGCTTATTCTCGTCCAATTAGGGTTTTTAACCAATCTTGTGCATCCAATAAGTGATTTTGTGTCATTGGTTGAACATTTAGGTCATTTTCGTCCTCCCAAGGCTTATTCTCGTCCAATTAGGGTTTTTAACCAATCTTGTGCATCCAATAAGTACATTTGTGTCATTGGTTGAACATTTAGGTCATTTTCGTCCTCCCAAGGCTTATTCTCGTCCAATTAGGGTTTTTAACCAATCTTGTGCATCCAATAATTACATTTGTGTCATTGGTTGAACATTTAGGTCATTTTCGTCCTCCCAAGGCTTATTCTCGTCCAATTAGGGTTTTTAATCAATCTTGTGCATCCAATAAGTGATTTTGTGTCATTGGTTGAACATTTAGGTCATTTTCGTCCTCCCAAGGCTTATTCTTGTCCAATTAGGGTTTTTAACCAATCTTGTGCATCCAATAAGTGATTTTGTGCCATTGGTTGAACATTTAGGTCATTTTCGTCCTCCCTAGGCTTATTCTCCTCCAATTAGGGTTTTTAACCAATCATGTGCATCCAATAAGGACATTTGTGTCATTGGTTGAACATTTAGGTCATTTTCGTCCTCCCAATGCTTATTCTTGTCCAATTAGGGTTTTTAACCAATCTTGTGCATCCAATAAGTACATTTGTGTCATTGGTTGAACATTTAGGTCATTTTCGTCCTCCCAAGGCTTATTCTCGTCCCATTAGGGTTTTTAACCAATCTTGTGCATCCAATAAGTGATTTTGTGTCATTGGTTGAACATTTAGGTCATTTTCGTCCTCCTAAGTCTTATTCTCATCCAATTAGGGTTTTTAACAAATCTTGTGCATACAATAAGTACGTTTGTGTCTTTGGTTGAACATTTAAGTCATTTTCGTCCTCCCAAGGCTTATTCTCGTTTAATTATGGTTTTTAACCAATCTTGTGCATCCAATAAGTGATTTTGTGTCATTGGTTGGAAATTTAGTTCATTTTCGTCCTCGTTAGGCTTATTCTCGTCCAATTAGGGTTTTTAACCAATCTTGTGCATCCAATAAGTGATTCTGTGTCATTAGTTGAACATTTAGGTCATTTTTGTCCTCCCAAGGCTTATTCTTGTCCAATTAGGGTTTTTAACCAATCTTGTGCATCCAATAAGTGATTTTGTGTCATTGGTTCAACATTTAGGTCATTTTCGTCCTCCCTAGTCTTATTCTCGTCCAATTAGGGTTTTTAACCAATCTTGTGCATCTAATAAGTACATTTGTGTCATTGATTGAACATTTAGGTCATTTTGTCCTCCCCAAGCTTATTCTCGTCCAATTAGGGTTTTTAACCAATCATGTGCATCCAATAAGTGATTTTGTGTCATTGGTTGAACATTTAGGTCATTTTCGTCCTCCCTAGTCTTATTCTCGTCCAATTAGGGTTTTTAACCAATCTTGTGCATCCAATAAGTACATTTGTGTCATTGGTTGAACATTTAGGTCATTTTCGTCCTCCCAAGGTTTATTCTCGTCCAATTAGGGTTTTTAACCAATCTTGTGCATCCAATAAGTACATTTGTGTCATTGGTTGAACATTAAGGTCATTTTCGTCCTCCCAAGGCTTATTCTCGTCCAATTAGGGTTTTTAACCAATCTTGTGCATCCAATAAGTACATTTGTGTCACTGGTTGAACATTTAGGTCATTTTCGTCCTCCGAAGGGTTATTCTCGTCCAATTAGGGTTTTTAACCAATCTTGTGCATCCAATAAGTACATTTGTGTCATTGGTTGAACATTTAGGTCATTTTCGTCCTCCCAAGGCTTATTCTCGTCCAATTAGGGTTTTTAACCAATCTTGTGCATCCAATAAGTACATTTGTGTCATTGGTTGAACATTTAAGTCATTTTCGTCCTCCCAAGGTTTATTCTCGTCCAATTAGGGTTTTTAACCAATCTTGTGTATCCAATAAGTGATTTTGTGTCATTGGTTGAACATTTAGGTCATTTTCGTCCTCACAAGGCTTATTCTCTTCCAATTAGGGATTTTAACCAATCTTGTGCATACAATAAGTGATTTTGTGTCATTGGTTGAACATTTAGGTCATTTTCGTTCTCCCAAGGCTTATTCTCGTCCAATTAGGGTTTTTAACCAATCTTGTGCATCCAATAAGTACATTTGTGTCATTGGTTGAACATTTAGGTCATTTTCGTCCTCCCAAGGCTTATTCTCGTCCAATTAGGGTTTTTAACCAATCTTGTGCATCCAATAAGTACATTTGTGTCATTGGTTGAACATTTAGGTCATTTTCGTCCTCCCAAGGCTTATTCTCGTCCAATTAGGGTTTTTAACCAATCTCTTGCATCCAATAAGTACATTTGTGTCATTGGTTGAACATTTAGGTCATTTTCGTCCTCCCAAGGCTTATTCTCGTCCAATTAGGGTTTTTAACCAATCTTGTGCATCCAATAAGTGATTTTGTGTCATTGTTTGAACATTTAGGTCATTTTCGTCATCCCAAGGCTTATTCTCTTCCAATTAGTGTTTTTAACCAATCTTGTGCATCCAATAAGTACATTTGTGTCATTGGTTGAACATTTAGGTCATTTTCGTCCTCCCTAGGCTTATTCTCGTTCAATTAAGGTTTTGAACCAATCTTGTGCATCAAATAAGTGATTTTGTGTCATTGTTTGAACATTTAGGTTATTTTCATCCTCCCAAGGCTTATTCTCGTCCAATTAGGGTTTTTAACCAATCTTGTGCATCCAATAAGTACATTTGTGTCATTGGTTGAACATTTAGGTCATTTTCGTCCTCCCAAGGCTTATTCTCGTCCAATTAGGGTTTTTAACCAATCTTGTGCATCCAATAAGTACATTTGTGTCATTGGTTGGACATTTAGGTCATTTTCGTCCTCCCAAGGCTTTTTCTCGTCCAATTAGGGTTTTTAACCAATCTTGTGCATCCAATAAGTACATTTTTGTCATTGGTTGAACATTTAGGTCATTTTCGTCCTCCCAAGGCTTACTCTCGTCCAATTAGGGTTTTTAACCAATCTTGTGCATCCAATAATTACATTTGTGTCATTGGTTGAACATTTAGGTCATTTTCGTCCTCCCAAGGCTTATTCTCGTCCAATTAGGGTTTTTAACCAATCTTGTGCATCCAATAAGTACATTTGTGTCATTGGTTGAACATTTAGGTCATTTTCGTCCTCCCAAGGCTTATTCTCGTCCAATTAGGGTTTTTAACCAATCTTGTGCATCCGATAAGTGATTTTGTGTCGTTAATTGAACATTTAAGTCATTTTCTTCCTCCCAAGGCTTATTCTCGTCCAATTAGGGTTTTTAACCAATCTTGTGCATCCAATAAGTACATTTGTGTCATTGGTTGAACATTTAGGTCATTTTCGTCCTCCCAAGGCTTATTCTCGTCCAATTAGGGTTTTTAACCAATCTTGTGCATCCAATAAGTACATTTGTCTCATTGGTTGAACATTTAGGTCATTTTCGTCCTCCCAATGCTTATTCTCGTCCAATTAGGGTTTTTAACCAATCTTGTGCATCCAATAAGTACATTTGTGTCATTGGTTGAACATTTAGGTCATTTTCGTCCTCCCAAGGCTTATTCTCGTCCAATTAGGGTTTTTAACCAATCTTGTGCTTCCAATAAGTACATTTGTGACATTGGTTGAACATTTAGGTCATTTCGTCCTCCCAATGCTTATTCTCGTCCAATTAGGGTTTTTAACCAATCTTGGGATTCCAATAAGTACATTTGTGTCATTGGTTGAACATTTAGGTCATTTTCGTCCTCCCAAGGCTTATTCTCGTCCAATTAGGGTTTTTAACCAATCTTGTGCATCCAATAAGTGATTTTGTGTCATTGGTTGAACATTTAGGTTATTTTTGTCCTCCCTAGGCTTATTATCTTCCAATTAGGGTTTTTAACCAATCTTGTGCATCCAATAAGTACATTTTTGTCATTCGTTGAACATTTAGGTGATTTTCGTTCTCACTAGGCTTATTCTCTTCCAATTAGCGTTTCTAACCAATCTTGTGCATCCAATAAGTGATTTTGTGTCATAGGTTGAACATTTAGGTCATTTTCGTCCTCCCAAGGCTTATTCTCGTCCAATTAGGGTTTTTAACCAATCTTGTGCATCCAATAAGTACATTTGTGTCATTGGTTGAACATTTAGGTCATTTTCGTCCTCCCAAGGCTTATTCTCGTCTAATTAGGGTTTTTAACCAAATCTTGTGCATCCAATAAGTACATTTGTGTCATTGGTTGAACATTTAGGTCATTTTCGTCCTCCCTAGGCTTATTCTCGTCCAATTAGGGTTTTTAACCAATCTTGTGCATCCAATAAGTACATTTGTGTCATTTGTTGAACATTTAGGTCATTTTCTTACTCGCTAGGCTTATTCTCGTCCAATTAGGGTTTTTAACCAATCTTGTGCATCCAATAAGTACATTTGTGTCATTGGTTGAACATTTAGGTCATTTTCGTCCTCCCAAGGCTTATTCTCGTCCAATTAGGGTTTTTAACCAATCTTGTGCATCCAATAAGTGATTTTGTGTCATTGGTTGAACATTTAGGTCATTTTCGTCCTCCCTAGGCTTATTCTCGTCCAATTAGGGTTTTTAACCAATCTTGTGCATCCAATAAGTGATTTTGTGTCATTGGATGAACATTTAGGTCATTTTCGTCCTCCCAAGGCTTATTCTCGTCCAATTAAGGTTTTTAACCAATCTTGTGCATCCAATAAGTGATTTTGTGTCATTGGTTGAACATTTAGGTCATTTTCGTCCTCCCTAGGCTTATTCTCGTCCAATTAGGGTTTTAACCAATCTTGTGCATCCAATAAGTGATTTTGTGTCATTGGATGAACATTTAGGTCATTTTCGTTGTCCCAAGGCTTATTCTCGTCCAATTAGGGTTTTTAACCAATCTTGTGCATCCAATAAGTACATTTGTGTCATTGGTTGAACATTTAGGTCATTTTCGTCCTCCCAAGGCTTATTCTCGTCCAATTAGGGTTTTTAACCAATCTTGTGCATCCAATAAGTGATTTTGTGTCATTGGTTGAACATTTAGGTCATTATCGTCCTCCCAAGGTTTATTCTCGTCCAATTAGGGTTTTTAACCAATCTTTTGTATCCAATAATTGATTTTGTGTCATTGGTTGAACATTTAGGTCATTTTCGTCCTCCCAAGGCTTATTCTCGTCCAATTAGGGTTTTTAACCAATCTTGTGCATCCAATAAGTGATTTTGTGTCATTGGTTGAACATTTAGGTTATTTTCGTCTTCCCAAGGCTTATTCTCGTCCAATTAGGGTTTTTAACCAATCTTGTGCATCCAATAAGTACATTTGTGTCATTGGTTGAACATTTAGGTCATTTTCGTCCTCCCAAGGCTTATTCTCGTCCAATTAGGGTTTTTAACCAATCTTGTGCATCCAATAAGTGATTTTGTGTCATTGGTTGAACATTTAGGTCATTTTCGTCCTCCCAAGGCTTATTCTCGTCCAATTAGGGTTTTTAACCAATCTTGTGCATCCAATAAGTGATTTTGTGTCAATGGTTGAACATTTAGGTCATTTTCGTCATCCCTAGGTTTATTCTCGTCCAATAAGGGTTATAACCAATCTTGTGCATCCAATAAGTGATTTTGTGTCATTGGTTGAACATTTAGGTCATTTTCGTCATCCCTAGGCTTATTCTCGTCCAATTAGGGTTTTTAACCAATCTTGTGCATCCAATAAGTGATTTTGTGTCATTGGTTGAACATTTAGGTCATTTTCGTCCTCCCTAGGCTTATTCTCCTCCAATTAGGGTTTTTAACCAATCTTGTGCATCCAATAAGTACATTTGTGTCATTGGTTGAACATTTAGGTCATTTTCGTCCTCCCAATGCTTATTCTCGTCTAATTAGGGTTTTTAACCAATCTTGTGCATCCAATAAGTACATTTGTGTCATTGGTTGAACATTTAGGTCATTTTCGTCCTCCCAATGCTTATTCTCGTCCAATTAGGGTTTTTAACCAATCTTGTGCATCCAATAAGTACATTTGTGTAATTGGTTGAACATTTTGGTCATTTTGGATCTCCCAAGGCTTATTCTCATCCAATTAGGGTTTTTAACCAATCCTGTGCATCCAATAAGTGATTTTCTGCCATTGGTTGAACATTTAGGTCATTTTCGTCATCCCTAGGCTTATTCTCCTCCAATTAGGGTTTTTAACCAATCTTGTGCATCCAATAAGTACATTTGTGAAATTGGTTGAACATTTAGGTCATTTTCGTCCTCCAAAGGCTTATTCTCGTCCAATTAAAGTTTTTAACTAATCTTGTGCATCCAATAAGTGATTTTGTGTCATTGGTTGAACATTTAGGTCAATTGCGTCCTCCCAAGGCTTATTCTCGTCCAAATAGGGTTTTTAACCAATCTTGTGCATCCAATAAATGATTTTGTGTGATTGGTTGAACATTTAGGTCATTTTCATCCTCCCTAGGCTTATTCTCGTCTAATTAGGATTTTTATTCAATCTTATGCATCCAATAAGTGATTTTGTGTCATTGGTTGAACATTTAGGTCATTTTCGTCCTCCCAAGGCTTATTCTCGTCCAATTAGGGTTTTTAACCAATCTTGTGCATCCAATAAGTGATTTTGTGGCATTGGTTGAACATTTAGGTCATTTTCGTCCTCCTAAGTCTTATTCTCGTCCAATTAGGGTTTTTAACAAATCTTGTGCATACAATAAGTACATTTGTGTCTTTGGTTGAACATTTAAGTCATTTTCGTCCTCCCAAGGCTTATTCTCGTTTAATTAGGGTTTTTAACCAATCTTGTGCATCCAATAAGTGATTTTGTGTCATTGGTTGGAAATTTAGGTCATTTTCGTCCTCCTTAGGCTTATTCTCGTCCAATTAGGGTTTTTAACCAATCTTGTGCATCCAATAAGTGATTTTGTGTCATTGGTTGAACATTTAGGTCATTTTCGTCCTCCCAAGGCTTATTCTCGTCCAATTAGGGCTTTTAACCAATCTTGTGCATCCAATAAGTACATTTGTGTCATTGGTTAAACATTTAGGTCATTTTGTCCTCCCCAAGCTTATTCTCGTCCAAATAGGGTTTTTAACCAATCTTGTGCATCCAATAAGTGATTTTGTGTCATTGGTTGAACATTTAGGTCATTTTCGTCCTCCCTAGGCTTATTCTCGTCCAATTAGGGTTTTTAACCAATCTTGTGCATCCAATAAGTACATTTGTGTCATTGGTTGAACATTTATGTCATTTTTCTTCCTCCCAAGGCTTATTCGCGTCCAATTAGGGTTTTTAACCAATCTTGTGCATCCAATAAGTACATTTGTGTCATTGGTTGAACATTTAGGTCATTTTCGTCCTCCCAAGGCTTATTCTCGTCCAATTAGGGTTTTTAACCAATCTTGTGCATCCAATAAGTGATTTTGTGTCATTGGTTGAACATTTAGGTCATTTTCGTGCTCCCAAGGCTTATTCCCGTCCAATTAGGGTTTTTTACCAATCTTATCCATCCAATAAGTACATTTGTGTCATTGATTGAACATTTAGGTCATTTTCGTCCTCCCAAGGCTTATTCTCATCCAATTAGGGTTTTTAACCAATCTTGTGCATCCAATAAGTACATTTATGTGATTGGTTGAACATTTAGGTCATTTTCTTCCTCCCAAGGCTTATTCTCGTCCAATTAGGGTTTTTAACCAATCTTGTGCATCCAATAAGTACATTTGTGTCATTGGTTGAACATTTAGGTCATTTTCGTCCTCCCAAGGCTTATTCTCGTCCAATTAGGGTTTTTAACCAATCTTGTGCATCCAATAAGTACATTTGTGTCATTGGTTGGACATTTAGGTCATTTTCGTCCTCCCAAGGCTTTTTCTCGTCCAATTAGGGTTTTTAACCAATCTTGTGCATCCAATAAGTACATTTTTGTCATTGGTTGAACATTTAGGTCATTTTCGTCCTCCCAAGGCTTACTCTCGTCCAATTAGGGTTTTTAACCAATCTTGTGCATCCAATAATTACATTTGTGTCATTGGTTGAACATTTAGGTCATTTTCGTCCTCCCAAGGCTTATTCTCGTCCAATTAGGGTTTTTAACCAATCTTGTGCATCCAATAAGTACATTTGTGTCATTGGTTGAACATTTAGGTCATTTTCGTCCTCCCAAGGCTTATTCTCGTCCAATTAGGGTTTTTAACCAATCTTGTGCATCCAATAACTACATTTGTGTCATTGGTTGAACATTTAGGTAATTTTCGTCCTCCCAAGGCTGATTCTCATCCAATTAGGGTTTTTAACCAATCTTGTGCATCCAATAAGTACATTTGTGTCATTGGTTGAACATTTAGGTCATTTTCGTCCTCCCAAGGCTTATTCTCGTCCAATTAGGGTTTTTAACCAATCTTGTGCATCCAATAAGTACATTTGTGTCATTGGTTGAACATTTAGGTCATTTTCGTCCTCCGATGGCTTATTCTCGCCCAATTAGGGTTTTTAACCAATCTTGTGCATCCAATAAGTACATTTGTGTCATTGGTTGAACATTTAGGTCATTTTCGTCCTCCCAAGGCTTATTCTCGTCCAATTAGGGTTTTTAACCAATCTTGTGCATCCAATAAGTGATTTTGTGTCATTGGTTGAACATTTAGGTCATTTTCGTCCTACCAAGGCTTATTCTCGTCCAATTAAGGATTTTAACCAATCTTGTGCATCCAATAAGTACATTTGTGTCATTGGTTGAACATTTAGGTCATTTTCGTCCTCCCAAGGCTTATTCTCGCCCAATTAGGGTTTTTCACCAATCTTGTGCATCCAATAAGTACGTTTGTGTCATTGGTTGAACATTTAGGTCATTTTCGTCCTCCCAAGGCTTATTCTCGTCCAATTAGGGTTTTTAACCAATCTTGTGCATCCAATAAGTGATTTTGTGTCATTGGTTGAACATTTAGGTCATTTTCGTCCTCCCAAGGCTTATTTTCCTCCAATTAGGGTTTTTAACCAATCTTGTGCATCCAATAAGTACATTTGTGTCATTGGTTGAACATTTAGGTCATTTTCGTCCTCCCAAGGCTTATTCTCGTCCAATTAGGGTTTTTAACCAATCTTGTGAATCCAATAAGTGATTTTGTGTCGTTGATTGAACATTTAGCTCATTTTCCTCCTCCCAAGGCTTATTCTCGTCCAATTAGGGTTTTTAACCAATCTTGTGCATCCAATAAGTACATTTGTGTCATTGGTTGAACATTTAGGTCATTTTCGTCCTCCCAAGGCTTATTCTCGTCCAATTAGGGTTTTTAACCAATCTTGTGCTTCCAATAAGTGATTTTGTTTCATTGGTTGAACATTTAGGTCATTTTCGTCCTCCCAAGGCTTATTCTCGTCCAATTAGGGTTTTTAACCAATCTTGTGCATCCAATAAGTGATTTTGTTTCATTGGTTGAACATTTAGGTCATTTTCGTCCTCTGAAGGCTTATTCTCGTCCAATTAGGGTTTTTAACCAATCTTGTGCATCCAATAAGTACATTTGTGTCATTGGTTGAACATTTAGGTCATTTTCGTCCTCCCAAGGCTTATTCTCGTCCAATTAGGGTTTTTAACCAATCTTGTGCATCCAATAAGTGATTTTGTGTCATTGGTTGAACATTTAGGTCATTTTCGTCCTCCCATGGCTTATTCTCGTCGAATTAGGGTTTTTAACCAATCTTGTGGATCCAATAAGTGATTTTGTGTCATTGGTTGAACATTTAGGTCATTTTCGTCCTTCCAAGGCTTATTCTCGTCCAATTAGGGTTTTTAACCAATCTTGTGCATCCAATAAGTAAATTTGTGTCATTGGTTGAACATTTAGGTCATTTTCGTCCTCCGAAGGCTTTTTCTCGTCCAATTAGGGTTTTTAACCAATCTTGTGCATCCAATAAGTACATTTGTGTCATTGGTTGAACATTTAGGTCATTTTCGTCCTCCCAAGGCTTATTCTCGTCCAATTAGGGTTTTTAACCAATCTTGTGCATCCAATAAGTGATTTTGTATTATTGGTTGAACATTTAGGTCATTTTCGTCCACCCAAGGCTTATTCTCGTCCAATTAGGGTTTTTAACCAATCTTGTGCATCCAATAAGTACATTTGTGTCATTGGTTGAACATTTAGGTCATTTTCGTCCTCCCAATGCTTATTCTCGTCCAATTAGGGTTTTTAACCAATCTTGTGCATCCAATAAGTACATTTGTGTCATTGGTTGAACATTTAGGTCATTTTCGTCCTCCCTAGGTTTATTCTCGTCCAATTAGGGTTTTTACAATCTTGTGCATCCAATAAGTGATTTTGTGTCATTGGTTGATTATTTAGGTCATTTTCGTCCTCCCAAGGCTTATTCTCGTCCAATTAGGGTTTTTAACCAATCTTGTTCATCCAATAAGTGATTTTTAGCATTGGTTGAACATTTAGGTCATTTTCGTCCTCCCAAGTCTTATTCTCTTCCAATTAGGGTTTTTAACAAATCTTGTGCATCCAATAAGTACATTTGTGTCATTGGTTGAACATTTAGGTCATTTTCGTCCTCCCAAGGCTTATTCTCGTCCAATTAGGGATTTTAACCAATCTTGTGCATCCAATAAGTACATTTGTGTCATTGGTTGAAAATTTAGGTCATTTTCGTCCTCCCAAGGCTTATTCTCGTCCAATTAGGGTTTTTAACCAATCTTGTGCATCCAATAAATGATTTTGTGTGATTGGTTGAACATTTAGGTCATTTTCGTCCTCCCTAGGATTATTCTCCTCCAATTAGGGTTTTTATTCAATCTTATGCATCCAATAAGTGACATTTGTGTCATTGGTTGAACATTTAGGTCATTTTTGTCCTCCCAATGCTTATTCTCGTCCAATTAGGGTTTTTAACCAATCTTGTGCATCCAATAAGTACATTTGTGTCATTGGTTGAACATTTAGGTCATTTTCGTCCTCCCAAGGCTTATTCTCGTCCAATTAGGGTTTTTAACCAATCTTGTGCATCCAATAAGTGATTTTGTGGCATTGGTTGAACATTTAGGTCATTTTCGTCCTCCTAAGTCTTATTCTCGTCGAATTAGGGTTTTTAACAAATCTTGTGCATACAATAAGTACATTTGTGTCTTTGGTTGAGCATTTAAGTCATTTTCGTCCTCCCAAGGCTTATTCTCGTTTAATTAGGGTTTTTAACTAATCTTGTGCATCCAATAAGTGATTTTGTGTCATTGGTTGGAAATTTAGGTCATTTTTCGTCCTCCTTAGGCTTATTCTCGTCCAATTAGGGTTTTTAACCAATCTTGTGCATCCAATAAGTGATTTTGTGTCATTGGTTGAACATTTAGGTCATTTTCGTCCTCCCAAGGCTTATTCTCGTCCAATTAGGGCTTTTAACCAATCTTGTGCATCCAATAAGTACATTTGTGTCATTGGTTGAACATTTAGGTCATTTTGTCCTCCCCAAGCTTATTCTCGTCCAAATAGGGTTTTTAACCAATCTTGTGCATCCAATAAGTGATTTTATGTCATTGGTTGAACATTTAGGTCATTTTCGTCCTCCCTAGTCTTATTCTCGTCCAATTAGGGTTTTTAACCAATCTTGTGCATCCAATAAGAACATTTGTGTCATTGGTTGAACATTTAGGTCATTTTCGTCCTCCTTAGGCTTATTCTCGTCCAATTAGGGTTTTTAACCAATCTTGTGCATCCAATAAGTACATTTGTGTCATTGGTTGAACATTTAGGTCGTTTTCGTCCTCCCAAGGCTTATTCTCATCCAATTAGGGTTTTTAACCAATCTTGTGCATCCAATAAGTGATTTTGTGCCATTGGTTGAACATTTAGGTCATTTTCGTCCTCCCTAGGCTTATTCTAGTCCAATTAGGGTTTTTAGCCAATCTTGTGCATCCAATAAGTACATTTGTGTCATTGGTTGAACATTTAGGTCATTTTCGTCCTCCTTAGGCTTATTCTCGTCCAATTAGGGTTTTTAACCAATCTTGTGCATCCAATAAGTGATTTTGTGTCATTGGTTGAACATTTAGGTCATTTTC
>JBBPBP010000428.1:33445-44190 GCA_037974735.1 Cicer chorassanicum
GCTTATTCTCGTCCAATTAGGGTTTTTAACCAATCTTGTTCATCCAATAAGTGATTTTTAGCATTGGTTGAACATTTAGGTCATTTTCGTCCTCCCAAGTCTTATTCTCTTCCAATTAGGGTTTTTAACAAATCTTGTGCATCCAATAAGTACATTTGTGTCATTGGTTGAACATTTAGGTCATTTTCGTCCTACCAAGGCTTATTCTCGTCCAATTAGGGTTTTTAACCAATCTTGTGCATCCAATAAGTGATTTTGTGCCATTGGTTGAACATTTAGGTCATTTTCGTCCTCCCTAGGATTATTCTCCTCCAATTAGGGTTTTTAACCAATCTTGTGCATCCAATAAGGACATTTGTGTCATTGGTGGAACATTTAGGTCATTTTTGTCCTCCCAATGCTTATTCTCGTCCAATTAGGGTTTTTAACCAATCTTGTGCATCCAATAAGTACATTTGTGTCATTGGTTGAACATTTAGGTCATTTTCGTCCTCCCAAGGCTTATTCTCGTCCCATTAGGGTTTTTAACCAATCTTGTGCATCCATTAAGTGATTTTGTGTCATTGGTTGAACATTTAGGTCATTTTCGTCCTCCTAAGTCTTATTCTCGTCCAATTAGGGTTTTTAACAAATCTTGTGCATACAATAAGTACATTTGTGTCTTTGGTTGAATATTTAAGTCATTTTCGTCCTCCCAAGGCATATTCTCGTTTAATTAGGGTTTTTAACCAATCTTGTGCATCCAATAAGTGATTTTGTGTCATTGGTTTGAAATTTAAGTCATTTTCGTCCTCCCTAGGCTTATTATCGTCCAATTAGGGTTTTTAACCAATCTTGTGCATCCAATAAGTGATTTTGTGTCATTAGTTGAACATTTAGGTCATTTTCGTCCTCCCAAGGCTTATTCTTGTCCAATTAGCGTTTTTAACAAATCTTGTGCATCCAATAAGTGATTTTGTGTCATTGGTTCAACATTTAGGTCATTTTCGTCCTCCCTAGTCTTATTCTCGTCCAATTAAGGCTTTTAACCAATCTTGTGCATCCAATAAGTACATTTGTGTCATTGGTTGAACATTTAGGTCATTTTCGACCTCCCTAGGCTTATTCTCGTCCAATTAGGGTTTTTAACCAAACTTGTGCATCCAATAAGTACATTTGTGTAATTGGTTGAACATTTAGGTCATTTTGGATCTCCCAAGGCTTATTCTCATCCAATTAGGGTTTTTAACCAATCTTGTGCATCCAATAATTGATTTTCTGCCATTAGTTGAACATTTAGATCATTTTCGTCCTCCCTAGGCTTATTCTCCTCCAATTAGGGTTTTTAACCAATCTTGTGCATCCAATAAGTACATTTGTGTCATTGGTTGAACATTTAGGTCATTTTCGTCCTCCCAAGTCTTATTCTCCTCCAATTAGGGTTTTTAACAAATCTTGTGCATCCAAGAAGTACATTTGTGTCATTGGTTGAACATTTAGGTCATTTTCGTCCTCCCAAGGCTTATTCTCGTCCAATTAGGGTTTTTAACCAATCTTGTGCATCCAATAAGTGATTTTGTGCCATTGGTTGAACATTTAGGTCATTTTCGTCCTCCCTAGGTTTATTCTCCTCCAATTAGGGTTTTTAACCAATCTTGTGCATCCAATAAGGACATTTGTGTCATTGGTTGAACATTTAGGTTATTTTCGTCCTCCCAATGCTTATTCTCATCCAATTAGGGCTTTTAACCAATCTTGTGCATCCAATAAGTACATTTGTGTCATTGGTTGAACATTTAGGTCATTTTCATCCTCCCAAGGCTTATTCTCGTCCCATTAGGGTTTTTAACCAATCTTGTGCATCCAATAAGTGATTTTGTGTCATTGGTTGAACATTTAGGTCATTTTCGTCCTCCTAAGTCTTATTCTCGTCCAATTAGAGTTTTTAACAAATCTTGTGCATACAATAAGTACATTTGTGTCTTTGGTTGAACATTTAAGTCATTTTCGTTCTCCCAAGGCTTATTCTCGTTTAATTAGGGTTTTTAACCAATCTTGTGCATCCAATAAGTGATTTTGTGTCATTGGTTGGAAATTTAGGTCATTTTCGTCCTCCTTAGGCTTATTCTCGTCCAATTAGGGTTTTTAACCAATCTTGTGCATCCAATAAGTGATTTTGTGTCATTAGTTGAACATTTAGGTCATTTTCGTCCTCCCAAGGCTTATTCTTGTCCAATTAGGGTTTTTAACCAATCTTGTGCATCCAATAAGTGATTTTGTGTCATTGGTTCAACATTTAGGTCATTTTCGTCCTCCCTAGTCTTATTCTCGTCCAATTAGGGCTTTTAACCAATCTTGTGCATCCAATAAGTACATTTGTGTCATTGGTTGAACATTTAGGTCATTTTCGTCCTCCCAAGGCTTATTCTCGTCCAATTAGGGTTTTTAATCAATCTTGTGCATCCAATAAGTACAGTTGTGTCATTGGTTGAACATTTAGGTCATTTTCGTTCTCCCAAGGCTTATTCTCGTCCAATTAGGGTTTTTAACCAATCTTGTGCATCCAATAAGTACATTTGTGTCATTGGTTGAACATTTAGGTCATTTTCGTCCTCCCAAGGCTTATTCTCGTCCAATTAGGGTTTTTAACCAATCTTGTGCATCCAATAAGTACATTTGTGTCATTGGTTGGACATTTAGGTCATTTTCGTCCTCCCAAGGCTTTTTCTCGTCCAATTAGGGTTTTTAACCAATCTTGTGCATCCAATAAGTACATTTTTGTCATTGGTTGAACATTTAGGTCATTTTCGTCCTCCCAAGGCTTACTCTCGTCCAATTAGGGTTTTTAACCAATCTTGTGCATCCAATAATTACATTTGTGTCATTGGTTGAACATTTAGGTCATTTTCGTCCTCCCAAGGCTTATTCTCGTCCAATTAGGGTTTTTAACCAATCTTGTGCATCCAATAAGTACATTTGTGTCATTGGTTGAACATTTAGGTCATTTTCGTCCTCCCAAGGCTTATTCTCGTCCAATTAGGGTTTTTAACCAATCTTGTGCATCCAATAAGATATTTTGTGTCATTGGTTGAACAATTAGGTCATTTTCGTCATCTCAAGACTTATTCTCGTCCAATTAGGGTTTTTAACCAATCTTGTGCATCCAATAAGTGATTTTGTGTCATTGGTTGAACATTTAGGTCATTTTCGTCCTCCCAATGCTTATTCTCGTCCAATTAGGGTTTTTAACCAATCTTGTGCATCCAATAAGTACATTTGTGTCATTGGTTGAACATTTAGGTCATTTTCGTCCTCCCAAGGCTTATTCTCGTCCAATTAGGGTTTTTAACCAATCTTGTGCATCCAATAAGAACATTTGTGTCATTAGTTGAACATTTAGGTCATTTTCGTCCTCCCAAGGCTTATTCTCGTCCAATTAGGGTTTTTAACAAATCTTGTGCATCCAATAAGTGATTTTGTGTCATTGGTTGAACATTTAGGTCATTTTCGTCCTCCCTAGGCTTATTCTCGTCCAATTAGGGTTTTTAACCAATCTTGTGCATCCAATAAGTACATTTGTGTCATTGGTTGAACATTTACGACATTTTCGTCCTCCCAAGACTTATTCTCGTCCAATTAGGGTTTTTAACCAATCTTGTGCATCCAATAAGTGATTTTGTGTCATTGGTTAAACATTTAGGTCATTTTCGTCCTCCCTAGGCTTATTCTCGTATAATTAGGGTTTTTAACCAATCTTGTGCATCCAATAAGTGATTTTGTGTCATTGGTTGAACATTTAGGTCATTTTCGTCCTCCCAAGGCTTATTCTCGTCCAATTAGGGTTTTTAACCAATCTTGTGCATCCAATAAGTGATTTTGTGTCATTGGTTGAACATTTAGGTCATTTTCGTCCTCCCAAGGCTTATTCTCGTCCAATTAGGGTTTTTAACCAATCTTGTGCATCCAATAAGTGATTTTGTGTCATTGGTTGAACATTTAGGTCATTTTCGTCCTCCCAAGGCTTATTCTCGCCCAAGTAGGGTTTTTAACCAATCTTGTGCATCCAATAAGTGATTTTGTGTCATTGGTTGAACATTTAGGTCATTTTCGTCCTCCCAAGGCTTATTCTCGTCCAATTAGGGTTTTTAACCAATCTTGTGCATCCAATAAGTGATTTTGTGTCATTGGTTGAACATTTAGGTCATTTTCGTCCTCCCTAGGCTTATTCTCGTCCAATTAGGGTTTTTAACCAATCTTGTGCATCCAATAAGTACATTTGTGTAATTGGTTGAACATTTAGGTCATTTTTCGTTCTCCCAAGGCTTATTCTCGTCCAATTAGGGTTTTTAACCAATCTTGTGCATCCAATAAATGATTTTGTGTCATTGGTTGAACATTTAGGTCATTTTCGTCCTCCCAAAGCTTATTCTCGTCCAATTAGGGTTTTTAACCAATCTTGTGCATCTAATAAGTGATTTTGTGTCATTGGTTGAACATTTAGGTCATTTTCGTCCTCCCTAGGCTTATTCTCGTCCAATTAGGGTTTTTAACCAATCTTGTGCATCCAATAAGTACATTTGTGATTTTGGTTGTACATTTAGGTCATTTTTCTTCCTCCCAAGGCTTATTCGCGTCCAATTAGGGTTTTTAACCAATCTTGTGCATCCAATAAGTACATTTGTGTCATTGGTTGAACATTTAGGTCATTTTCGTCCTCCCAAGGCTTATTCTCGTCCAATTAGGGTTTTTAACCAATCTTGTGCATCAAATAAGTGATTTTGTGCCATTGGTTGAACATTTAGGTCATTTTCGTCCTCCCTAGGCTTATTCTCGTCCAATTAGGGTTTTTAACCAATCTTGTGCATCCAATAAGTACATTTGTGTCATTGGTTGAACATTTAGGTCATTTTCGTCCTCCCAATGCTTATTCTCGTCCAATTAGGGTTTTTAACCAATCTTGTGCATCCAATAAGTGATTTTGTGTCATTGGTTGAACATTTAGGTCATTTTCGTCCTCCCTGGGCTTATTCTCGTCCAATTAGGGTTTTTAACCAATCTTGTGCATCCAATAAGTACATTTGTGTAATTGGTTGAACATTTAGGTCATTTTCGTCCTCCGAATGCTTATTCTCGTCCAATTAGGGTTTTTAACCAATCTTGTGCATCCAACAAGTGATTTTGTGTCATTGGTTGAACATTTAGGTCATTTTCGTCCTCCAAAGCCTTATTCTCGTCCAATTAGGGTTTTTAACCAATCTTGTGCATCCAATAAGTACATTTGTGTCATTGGTTCAACATTTACGTCATTTTCGTCCTCCCAATGCTTATTCTCGTCCAATTAGGGTTTTTAACCAATCTTGTGCATCCAATAAGTGATTTTGTGTCATTGGTTGAACATTTAGGTCATTTTCGTCCTCCCAAGGCTTATTCTCGTCCAATTAGGGTTTTTAACCAATCTTGTGCATCCAATAAGTGATTTTGTGTCCTTGGTTGAACACTTAGGTCATTGTCGTCCTCCCTAGGCTTATTCTCGTCCAATTAGGGTTTTTAACCAATCTTGTGCATCCAATAAGTGATTTTGTGTCATTGTTTGAACATTTATGTCATTTTCGTCCTCCCAAGCCTTATTCTCGTCCAATAAGGGTTTTTAACAAATCTTGTGCATCCAATAAGTACATTTGTGTCATTGGTTGAACATTTAGGTCATTTTCGTCCTCCCAAGGCTTATTCTCGTTCAATTAGGGTTTTTAACCAATCTTGTGCATCCAATAAGTGATTTTGTGTCATTGGTTGAACATTTAGGTCATTTTCGTCCTCCCCAAGCTTATTCTCGTCCAATTAGGGTTTTTAACCAATCTTGTGCATCCAATAAGTGATTTTGTGTCATTGGTTGAACATTTAGGTCATTTTCGTCCTCCCAAGGCTTATTCTCGTCCAATTAGGGTTTTTAACCAATCTTGTGCATCCAATAAGTGATTTTGTGCCATTGGTTGAACATTTAGGTCATTTTCGTCCTCCCAAGCCTTATTCTCATCCAATTAGGGTTTTTAATCAATCTTGTGCATCCAATAAGTACATTTGTGTTATTGGTTGAACATTTAGGTCATTATCCTCCTCCCAAGGCTTATTCTCGTCCAATTAGGGTTTTTAACCAATCTTGTGCATCCAATAAGTGATTTTGTGTCATTGGTTGAACATTTAGGCAATTTTCGTCCTCCCAAGGCTTATTCTCGTCCAATTAGGGTTTTTAACCAATCTTGTGCATCCAATAAGTGATTTTGTGTCATTGGTTGAACATTTAGGTCATTTTCGTCCTCCCAAGGCTTATTCTCGTCCAATTAGGGTTTTTAACCAATCTTGTGCATCCAATAAGTGATTTTGTGTCATTGGTTGAACATTTAGGTCATTTTCGTCCTCCCAAGGCTTATTCTCGTCCAATTAGGTTTTTTAACCTATCTTGTGCATCCAATAAGTGATTTTGTGTCATTGGTTGAACATTTAGGTCATTTTCGTCCTCCCTAGACTTATTCTCGACAATTAGGGTTTTGTGCATCCAATAAGTACATTTGTGTCATTGGTTGAACATTTAGGTCATTTTCGTCCTCCCAATGCTTATTCTCGTCCAATTAGGGTTTTTAACCAATCTTGTGCATCCAATAAGTGATTTTGTGTCATTGGTTGAAAATTTAGGTCATTTTCGTCCTCCCAATGCTTATTCTCGTCCAATTAGGGGTTTTAACCAATCTTGTGCATCCAATAAGTGATTTTGTGTCATTGGTTGAACATTTAGGTCATTTTCGTCCTCCCTAGGCTTATTCTCGTCCAATTAGGGTTTTTAACCAATCTTGTGCATCCAATAAGTACATTTGTGTCATTGGTTGAACATTTAGGTCATTTTCGTCCTCCCTAGGCTTATTCTCGTCCAATTAGGGTTTTTAACAAATCTTGTGCATCCAATAAGTACATTTGGGTCATTGGTTGAACATTTAGGTCATTTTCGTCCTCCCTAGGCTTATTCTCGTCCAATTAGGGTTTTTAACCAATCTTGTGCATCCAATAAGTGATTTTGTGTCATTGGTTGAACATTTAGGTCATTTTCGTCCTCCCAAGGCTTATTCTCTTCCAATTAGGGTTTTTAACCAATCTTGTGCATCCAAAAAGTACATTTGTGTCATTGGTTGAACATTTAGGTCATTTTCGTCCTCCCTAGGCTTATTCTCGTCCAATTAGGGTTTTTAACCAATCTTGTGCATCCAATAAGTGATTTTGTGTCATTGGTTGAACATTTAGGTCATTTTCGTCCTCCCAACGCTTATTCTCGTCAAATTAGGGTTTTTAACCAATCTTGTGCATCCAATAAGTGATTTTGTGTCATTGGTTGAACATTTAGGTCATTTTCGTCCTCCCTATGCTTATTCTCGTCCAATTAGGGTTTTTAACCAATCTTGTGCATCCAATAAGTACATTTGTGTCATTGGTTGAACATTTAGGTCATTTTCGTCCTCCCTAGGCTTATTCTCGTCCAATTAGGGTTTTTAACCAATCTTGTGCATCCAATAAGTACATTGATGTCATTGGTTGAACATTTAGGTCATTTTCGTCCTCCCAAGGCTTATTCTCTTCCAATTAGTGGTTTTAACCAATCTTGTGCATCCAATAAGTGATTTTGTGTCATTGGTTGAACATTTAGGTCATTTTCGTCTTCCCAATGCATATTCTCATCCAATTAGGGTTTTTAACCAATCTTGTGCATCCATTAAGTACATTTGTGTCATTGGTTGAACATTTAGGTCATTTTCGTCCTCCCTAGGCTTATTCTCGTCCAATTAGGGTTTTTAACCAATCTTGTGCATCCAATAAGTGATTTTGTGTCATTGGTTGAACATTTAGGTCATTTTCGTCCTCCCAAGGCTTATTCTCGTCCAATTAGGGTTTTTTTAACCAATCTTGTGTATCCAATAAGTGATTTTGTGTCATTGGTTGAACATTTAGGTCATTTTCGTCCTCCCAAGGCTTATTCTCGTCCAATTAGTGTTTTTAACCAATCTTGTGCATCCAATAAGTGATTTTGTGTCATTGGTTAAACATTTAGGTCATTTTCGTCCTCCCAAGGCTTATTCTCGTCCAATTTGTGTTTTTAACCAATCTTGTGCATCCAATAAGTGATTTTGTGTCATTGGTTGAACATTTAGGTCATTTTCGTCCTCCCAAGGCTTATTCTCGTCCAATTAGGGTTTTTAACCAATCTTGTGCATCCAATAAGTGATTTTGTTTCATTGGTTGAACATTTAGGTCATTTTCGTCCTCCAGTGACTTATTTCGTCCAATTAGGGTTTTTAACCAATCTTGTGCATCCAATAAGTGATTTTGTGTCATTGGTTGAACATTTAGGTCATTTTCGTCCTCCCAAGGCTTATTCTCGTCAAATTAGGGTTTTTAACCAATCTTGTGCATCCAATAAGTTATTTTGTGTCATTGGTTGAACCTTTAGGTCATTTTCGTGCTCCCTAGGCTTATTCTCATCAAATTAGAGTTTTTAACAAATCTTGTGCATCCAATAAGTACATTTGTGTCATTGGTTGAACATTTCGGTAATTTTCGTCCACCCAAGACATTTTCTCGTCCAATTAGGGGTTTTAACAAATCTTGTGCATCCAATAAGTGATTTTGTGTCATTGGTTGAGCATTTAGGTCATTTTCGTCCTCCTAAGGCTTATTCTTGTCCAATTAGGGTTTTTAACCAATCTTGTGCATCCAATAAGTACATTTGTGTCATTGGTGGAGCATTTAGGTCATTTTCGTCCTCCCAAGGCTTATTCTCGTCCAATTAGTGTTTTTAACCAATCTTGTGCATCCAATAAGTGATTTTGTGTCATTGGTTGAACAATTAGGTCATTTTCGTCCTCCCAAGGCTTATTCTCGTCCAATTTGTGTTTTTAACCAATCTTGTGCATCCAATAAGTGATTTTGTGTCATTGGTTGAACATTTAGGTCATTTTCGTCCTCCCAAGGCTTATTCTCGTCCAATTAGGGTTTTTAACCAATCTTGTGCATCCAATAAGTGATTTTTTTTCATTGGTTGAACATTTAGGTCATTTTCGTCCTCCAGTGATTTATTTCGTCCAATTAGGGTTTTTAATCAATCTTGTGCATCCAATAAGTGATTTTGTGTCATTGTTTGAACATTTAGGTCATTTTCGTCCTCCCAAGGCTTTTGTCGTCCAATTAGGGTTTTTAACCAATCTTGTGCATCCAATAAGTACATTTGTGTCATTGGTTGAACATTTAGGTCATTTTCGTCCTCCCAAGGCTTATTCTCGTCCAATTAGGGTTTTTAACCAATCTTGTGCATCCAATAAGTTATTTTGTGTCATTGGTTGAACCTTTAGGTTATTTTCGTGCTCCCTAGGCTTATTCTCATCAAATTAGAGTTTTTAACAAATCTTGTGCATCCAATAAGTACATTTGTGTCATTGGTTGAACATTTCGGTAATTTTCGTCCACCCAAGACATTTTCTCGTCCAATTAGGGGTTTTAACAAATCTTGTGCATCCAATAAGTGATTTTGTGTCATTGGTTGAGCATTTAGGTCATTTTCGTCCTCCCAAGGCTTATACTCGTCCAATTAGTGTTTTTAACCAATCTTGTGCATCCAATAAGTGATTTTGTGTCATTGGTTAAACATTTAGGTAATTTTCGTCCTCCCAAGGCTTATTCTCGTCCAATTTGTGTTTTTAACCAATCTTGTGCATCCAATAAGTGATTTTGTGTCATTGGTTGAACATTTAGGTCATTTTCGTCCTCCCAAGGCTTATTCTCGTCCAATTAGGGTTTTTAACCAATCTTGTGCATCCAATAAGTGATTTTGTTTCATTGGTTGAACATTTAGGTCATTTTCGTGCTCCCAAGGCTTATTCTCATCCAATTAAGGTTTTTAACCAATCTGGTGCATCCAATAAGTACATTTGTGTCATTGGTTGATTATTTAGGTCATTTTTGTCCTCCCAAGGCTTATTCTCGTCCAATTAGGGTTTTTAACCAATCTTGTGCATCCAATAAGTACATTTGTGTCATTGGTTGAACATTTAGGTCATTTTCGTCCTCCCAAGGCTTATTCTCGTCCAATTAGGGTTTTTAACCAATCTTGTGCATCCAATAAGTACATTTGTGTCATTGGTTGAACATTTAGGTCATTTTCGTCCTCCCAAGGCTTATTCTCGTCCAATTAGGGTTTTTAACAAATCTTATGCATCCAATAAGTAATTTTGTGTCATTTGTTGAACATTTAGGTCATTTTCGTCCTCCCAAGGCTTATTCTCGTCCAATTAGGGTTTTTAACCAATCTTGTGCATCCAATAAGTGATTTTGTGTCATTGGTTGAACATTTAGGTCATTTTCGTCCTCCCTAGGCTTATTCTTTACCAATTAGGGTTTTTAACCAATCTTGTGCATCCAATAAGTGATTTTATGTCATTGGTTGAACATTTAGGTCATTTTTGTCCTCCCAAGGCATATTCTCGTCCAATTCGGGTTTTTAACCAATCTTCTGCATCCAATAAGTGATTTTGGGTCATTGGTTGAACATTTAGGTCATTTTCTTCCTCCCTAGGCTTATTCTCGTCCAATTAGGGTTTTTAACCAATCTTGTGCATTCAATAAGTGATTTTGTGTCATTGGTTGAACATTTAGGTCATTTTCGTCCTCCCAAGGCATATTCTCGTCCAATTCGGGTTTTTAACCAATCTTCTGCATCCAATAAGTACATT
>JBBPBP010000428.1:47768-68125 GCA_037974735.1 Cicer chorassanicum
CTCGGCTTATTCTCGTCCAATTAGGGTTTTTAACCAATCTTGTGCATCCAATAAGTGATTTTGTGTCATTGGTTGAACATTTAGGTCATTTTCGTCCTCCCAAGGCTTATTCTCGTCCAATTAGTGTTTTTAACCAATCTTGTGCATCCAATAAGTACATTTGTGTCATTGGTTGAACATTTAGGTCATTTTTGTCCTCCCAAGGCATATTCTCGTCCAATTCGGGTTTTTAACCAATCTTCTGCATCCAATAAGTACATTTGTGTCATTGGTTGAACATTTAGGTCATTATCATCCTCCCTAGGCTTATTCTCGTCCAATTAGGGTTTTTAACCAATCTTGTGCATTCAATAAGTGATTTTGTGTCATTGGTTGAACATTTAGGTCATTTTCGTCCTCCCTAGGCTTATTCTCGTCCAATTAGGGTTTTTAACCAATCTTGTGCATCCAATAAGTGATTTTGTGTCATTGGTTGAACATTTAGGTCATTTTCGTCCTCCCAAGGCTTATTCTCGTCCAATTAGTGTTTTTAACCAATCTTGTGCATCCAATAAGTACATTTGTGTCATTGGTTGAACATTTATGTCATTTTCGTCCTCCCAAGGCTTATTCTCGTCCAATTAGGGTTTTTAACCAATCTTGTGCATCCAATAAGTGATTTTGTGTCGTTGGTTGAACATTTAGGTCATTTTCGTCCTCCCAAGGCGTATTCTCGTCCAATTAGGGTTTTTAACCAATCTTGTGCATCCAATAAGTACATTTGTGTCATTGGTTGAACATTTAGGTCATTTTCGTCCTCCCAATGCTTATTCTCGTCCAATTAGGGTTTTTAACCAATCTTGTGCATCCAATAAGTACATTTGTGTCATTGGTTGAACATTTAGGTCATTTTCGTCCTCCCAAGGCTTATTCTCGTCCAATTAGGGTTTTTACCAATCTTGTGCATCCAATAAGTACATTTGTGTCATTGGTTGAACATTTAGGTTATTTTCGTCCTCCCAATGCTTATTCTCGTCCAATTAGGGTTTTTAACCAATCTTGTGCATCCAATAAGTGATTTTGTGTCATTGGTTGAACATTTAGGTCATTTTCGTCCTCCCTAGGCTTATTCTCCTCCAATTAGGGTTTTTAACCAATCTTGTGCATCCAATAAGTACATTTGTGTCATTGGTTGAACATTTAGGTCATTTTCGTCCTCCCAATGCTTATTCTCGTTTAATTAGGGTTTTTAACAAATCTTGTGCATCCAATAAGTACATTTGTGTCATTGGTTGAACATTTAGCTCATTTTCGTCCTCCCAATGCTTATTCTCGTCCAATTAGGGTTTTTAACCAATCTTGTGCATCCAATAAGTACATTTGTGTTATTGGTTGAACATTTAGGTCATTTTCGTCCTCCCTAGGCTTATTCTCGTCCAATTAGGGTTTTTAACCAATCTTGTGCATCCAATAAGTGATTTTGTGTCATTGGTAGAACATTTAGGTCATTTTCGTCCTCCCTAGGCTTATTCTCGTCCAATTAGGGTATTTAACCAATCTTGTGCATCCAATAAGTACATCTGTGTCATTGGTTGAACATTTAGGTCATTTTCGTCCTCCTTAGGCTTATTCTCGTCCAATTAGGGTTTTTAACCAATCTTGTGCATCCAATAAGTGATTTTGTGTCATTGGTTGAACATTTAGGTCATTTTCGTCCTCCTAAGGCTTATTCTCGTCCAATTAGGGTTTTTAACAAATCTTGTGCATCCAATTAGTGATTTTGTGTCATTGGTTGAACATTTAGGTCATTTTCGTCCTCCCAAGGCTTATTCTCGTCCAATTAGGGTTTTTAACCAATCTTGTGCATCCAATAAGTGATTTTGTGTCATTGGTTGAACATTTAGGTCATTTTCGTCCTCCCAAGGCTTATTCTCGTCCAATTAGGGTTTTTAACCAATCTTGTGCATCCAATAAGTGATTTTGTGTCATTGGTTGAACATTTAGATCATTTTCGTCCTCCCAAGGCTTATTCTCGTCCAATTAGGGTTTTTAACCAATCTTCTGCATCCAATAAGTGATTTTGTGTCATTGGTTGAACATTTAGGTCATTTTCATCCTCCCAAGGCTTATTCTCGTCCAATTAGGGTTTTTAACCAATCTTGTGCATCCAATAAGTGATTTTGTGTCATTGGTTGAACATTTAGGTCATTTTCGTCCTCCCAAGGCTTATTCTCGTCCAATTAGGGTTTTTAACCAATCTTGTGCATCCAATAAGTGATTTTGTGCCATTGGTTGAACATTTGGGTCATTTTCGTCCTCCCAAGGCTTATTCTCGTCCAATTAGGGTTTTTAACCAATCTTGTGCATCCAATAAGTACATTTGTGTCATTGGTTGAACATTTAGGTCATTTTCGTCCTCCTTAGGCTTATTCTCGTCCAATTAGGGTTTTTAACCAATCTTGTGCATCCAATAAGTGATTTTGTGTCATTGGTTGAACATTTAGGTCATTTTCGTCCTCCCGAGGCTTATTCTCGTCCAATTAGGGTTTTTAACCAATCTTGTGCATCCAATAAGTACATTTGTGTCATTGGTTGAACATTTAGGTCATTTTCGTCCTCCTTAGGCTTATTCTCGTCCAATTAGGGTTTTTAACCAATCTTGTGCATCCAATAAGTGATTTTGTGTCATTGGTTGAACATTAAGGTCATTTACGTCCTCTTTAGTCTTATTCTCGTCCAATTAGGGTTTTTAACCATTCTTGTGCATCCAATAAGTGATTTTGTGTCATTGGTTGAACATTTAGGTCATTTTCGTCCTCCCTAGGCTTATTCTCGTCCAATTAGGGTTTTGAACCAATCTTGTGCATCCAATAAGTGATTTTGTGTCATTGGTTGAACATTAAGGTCATTTTCGTCCTCCCGAGGCTTATTCTCGTCCAATTAGGGTTTTTAACCAATCTTGTGCATCCAATAAGTACATTTGTGTCATTGGTTGAACATTTAGGTCATTTTCGTCCTCCTTAGGCTTATTCTCGTCCAATTAGGGTTTTTAACCAATCTTGTGCATCCAATAAGTGATTTTGTGTCATTGGTTGAACATTTAGGTCATTTTCGTCCTCCCAAGTCTTATTCTCCTCCAATTAGGGTTTTTAACAAATCTTGTGCATCCAATAAGTACATTTGTGTCATTGGTTGAACATTTAGGTCATTTTCGTCCTCCCAAGGCTTATTCTCATCCAATTAGGGTTTTTAACCAATCTTGTACATCCAATAAGTGATTTTGTGCCATTGGTTGAACATTTAGGTCATTTTCGTCCTCCCTAGGCTTATTCTAGTCCAATTAAGGTTTTTAACCAATCTTGTGCATCCAATAAGTACATTTGTGTCATTGGTTGAACATTTAGGTCATTTTCGTCCTCCTTAGGCTTATTCTCGTCCAATTAGGGTTTTTAACCAATCTTGTGCATCCAATAAGTGATTTTGTGTCATTGGTTGAACATTTAGGTCATTTTCATCCTCCCTAGGTTTATTCTCGTCCAATTAGGGTTTTTAACCAATCTTGTGCATCCAATAAGTGATTTTGTGTCATTGGTTGATTATTTAGGTCATTTTCGTCCTCCCAAGGCTTATTCTCGTCCAATTAGGGTTTTTAACCAATCTTGTTCATCCAATAAGTGATTTTTAGCATTGGTTGAACATTTAGGTCATTTTCGTCCTCCCAAGTCTTATTCTCTTCCAATTAGGGTTTTTAACAAATCTTGTGCATCCAATAAGTACATTTGTGTCATTGGTTGAACATTTAGGTCATTTTCGTCCTCCCAAGGCTTATTCTCGTCCAATTAGGGTTTTTAACCAATCTTGTGCATCCAATAAGTTCATTTGTGTCATTGGTTGAACATTTAGGTCATTTTCATCCTCCCAAGGCTTATTCTCGTCCAATAAAGGGTTTTTAACCAATCTTGTGCATCCAATAAGTGATTTTGTGTCATTGGTTGAACATTTAGGTCATTTTCGTCCTCCCAAGGCTTATTCTCGTCCAATTAGGGTTTTTAACCAATCTTGTGCATCCAATAAGTGATTTTGTGCCATTGGTTGAACATTTAGGTCATTTTCGTCCTCCGAAGACTTATTCTCGTCCAATTAGGGTTTTTATCTAATCTTGTGCATCCAATAAGTGATTTTGTGTCATTGGTTGAACATTTAGGTCATTTTCGTCCTCCCAAGGCTTATTCTCGTCCAATTAGGGTTTTTAACCAATCTTGTGCATCCTATAAGTGATTTTGTGTCATTGGTTGAACATTTAGGTCATTTTCGTCCTCCCTAGGCTTATTCTCGTCCAATTAGGGTTTTTTAACAATCTTGTGCATCCAATAAGTGATTTTGTGTCATTGGTTGAACATTTAGGTCATTTTCGTCCTCCCTAGGCTTATTCTCGTCCAATTAGGGTTTTTAACCAATCTTGTGCATCCAATAAGTACATTTGTGTCATTGGTTGAACATTTAGGTCATTTTCGTCCTCCTTAGGCTTATTCTCGTCCGATTAGGGTTTTTAACCAATCCTGTGCATCCAATAAGTGATTTTGTGTCATTGGTTGAACATTTAGGTCATTTTCGTCCTCCCAAGGCTTATTCTCGTCCAATTAGGGTTTTTAACCAATCTTGTGCATCCAATAAGTACATTTGTGTCATTGGTTGAACATTTAGGTCATTTTCGTCCTCCCAAGGCTTATTCTCGTCCAATTAAGATTTTTAACTATTCTTGTGCATCGAATAAGTACATTTGTGTCATTGGTTGAACATTTAGGTCATTTTCATTCTCCCAAGGCTTATTCTCCTCCAACTAGGGTTTTTAACCAATCTTGTGCATCCAATAAGTGATTTTGTGTCATTGGTTGAACATTTAGGACATTTTCGTCCTCCCAAGGCTTATTCTCGTCCAATTGGGGTTTTTAACCAATCTTGTGCATCCAATAAGTGATTTTGTGTCATTGGTTGAACATTTAGGTCATTTTCGTCCTCCCAAGGCTTATTCTCGTCCAATTAGGGTTTTTAACCAATCTTGTGCATCCAATAAGGATATTTGTGTCATTGGTTGAACATTTAGGTCATTTTCGTCCTCCCTAGGCTTATTCTCGTCCAATTAGGGTTTTTAACCAATCTTGTGCATCCAATAAGTGATTTTGTGTCATTGGTTGAACATTTAGGTCATTTTCGTCCTCCCAAGGCTTATTCTCGTCCAATTAGGGTTTTTAACCAATCTTGTGCATCCAATAAGTGATTTTGTGTCATTGGTTGAACATTTAGGTCATTTTCGTCCTCCCAAGGCTTATTCTCGTCCAATTAGGGTTTTTAACCAATCTTGTCCATCCAAAAAGTACATTTTTGTCATTTGTTGAACATTTAGGACATTTTCGTCCTCCCAAGGCTTATTCTAGTCCAATTAGGGTTTTTAACCAATCTTGTGCATCCAATAAGTGATTTTGTGTCATTGGTTGAACATTTAGGTCATTTTCGTCCTCCCTAGGCTTATTCTCGTCCAATTAGGGTTTTTAACCAATCTTGTGCATCCAATAAGTGATTTTGTGTCATTGGTTGAACATTTAGGTCATTTTCGTCCTCCCAAGGCTTATTCTCGTCCAATTAGGGTTTGTAACCAATCTTGTCCATCCAATAAGTACATTTGTGTCATTGGTTGAACATTTAGGTCATTTTCGTCTTCCCAAGGCTTATTCTCGTCCAATTAGGGTTTTTAACCAATCTTGTGCATCCAATAAGTACATTTGTGTCATTGGTTGAACATTTAGTTCATTTTCGTCCTCCCTAGGCTTATTCTTGTCCAATTAGGGTTTTTAACCAATCTTGTGCATCCAATAAGTGATTTTGTGTCATTGGTTGAACATTTAGGTCATTTTCGTCCTCCCTAGGCTTATTCTCGTCCAATTAGGGTTTTTAACCAATCTTGTGCATCCAATAAGTGATTTTGTGCCATTGGTCGAACATTTAGGTCATTTTCGTCCTCCCAAGGCTTATTCTCGTCCAATTAGGGTTTTTAACCAATCTTGTGCATCCAATAAGTGATTTTGTGTCATTGGTTGAACATTTAGGTCATTTTCGTCCTCCCAAGGCTTATTCTCGTCCAATTAGGGTTTTTAACCAATCTTGTGCATCCAAAAAGGTATTTTGTGTCATTGGTTGAACATTTAGGTCATTTTCGTCCTCCCAAGGCTTATTCTCGTCCAATTAGGGTTTTTAACCAATCTTGTGCATCCAATAAGTGATTTTGTGTCATTGGTTGAACATTTAGGTCATTTTCGTCCTCCCAAGGCTTATTCTCGTCCAATTAGGGTTTTTAACCAATCATGTGCATCCAATAAGTACATTTGTGACATTGGTTGAACATTTAGGTCATTTTCGTCCTCCCAAGGCTTATTCTCGTCCAATTAGGGTTTTTAACCAATCTTGTGCATCCAATAAGTACATTTGTGTCATTGGTTGAACATTTAGGTCATTTTCGTCCTCCCAACGCTTATTCTCGTCCAATTAGGGTTTTTAACCAATCTTGTGCATCCAATAAGTGCATTTGTGTCATTGGTTGAACATTTAGGTCATTTTCGTCCTCCCAAGGCTTATTCTCGTCCAATTAGGGTTTTTAACCAATCTTGTGCATCCAATAAGTGATTTGGTGTCATTGGTTGAACATTTAGGTCATTTTCGTCCTCCCAATGCTTATTCTCGTCCAATTAGGGTTTTTAACCAATCTTGTGCATCCAATAAGTACATTTGTGTCATTAGTTGAACATTTAGGTCATTTTGGTCCTCCTAATGCTTATTCTCGTCCAATTAGGGTTTTTAACCAATCTTGTGCATCCAATAAGTGATTTTGTGTCATTGGTTGAACATTTAGGTCATTTTCGTCCTCCCAAGGCTTATTCTCGTCCAATTAGGGTTTTTAACCAATCTTGTGCATCCAATAAGTGATTTTGTGTCATTGGTTGAACATTTAGGTCATTTTGGTCCTCCCAAGGCTTATTCTCGTCCAATTAGGGTTTTTAACCAATCTTGTGCATCCAATAAGAACATTTGTGTCATTGGTTGAACATTTAGGTCATTTTCGTCGTCCCATGGCTTATTCTCGTCCAATTAGGGTTTTTAACCAATCTTGTGCATCCAATAAGTGATTTTGTGTCATTGGTTGAACATTTAGGTCATTTTCGTCCTCCCAAGGCTTATTCTCGTCCAATTAGGGTTTTTAACCAATCTTGTGCATCCAATAAGTGATTTTGTGTCATTGGTTGAACATTTAGGTCATTTTCGTCCTCTCTAGGCTTATTCTCGTCCAATTAGGGTTTTTAACCAATCTTGTGCATCCATTAAATGATTTTGTGTCATTGGTTGAACATTTAGGTCATTTTCGTCCTCCCAAGGCTTATTCTAGTCCAATTAGGATTTTTAACCAATCTTGTGCATCCAATAAGTGATTTATTGCCATTGGTTGAACATGTAGGTCATTTTCGTCCTCTCAAGGCGTATTCTCGTCCAATTAGGGTTTTTAACCAATCTTGTGCATCCAATAAGTGATTTTGTGTCATTGGTTGAACATTTAGGTCATTTTCGTCCTCCCAAGGCTTATTCTCGTCCAATTAGGGTTTTTAACCAATCTTGTGCATCCAATAAGTGATTTTGTGTCATTGGTTGAACATTTAGGTCATTTTCGTCCTCCCTAGGCTTATTCTCGTCCAATTAGGGATTTTTAACAATCTTGTGCATCCAATAAGTGATTTTATGCCATTGGTTGAACATTTAGGTCATTTTCGTCCTCCCAAGGCATATTCTCGTCCAATTAGGGTTTTTAACCAATCTTGTGCATCCAATAAGTACATTAGTGTCATTGGTTGAACATTTAGTTCATTTATGTCCTCCAAAAGCTTATTCTCGTCCAATTAGGGTTTTTAACCAATCTTGTGCATCCAATAAGTGATTTTGTGTCATTGGTTGAACATTTAGGTCATTTTCGTCCTCCCAAGGCTTATTCTCGTCCAATTAGGGTTTTTAACCAATCTTGTGCATCCAATAAGTGATTTTGTGTCATTGGTTGAACATTTAGGTCATTTTCGTCCTCCCTAGGCTCATTCTCGTCGAATTAGGGTTTTTAACCAATCTTGTGCATCGAATAAGTGATTTTGTGTCATTGGTTGAACATTTGTCATTTTCGTCCTCCCTAGGCTCATTCTCGTCCAATTAGGGTTTTTAACCAATCTTGTGCATCCAATAAGTGATTTTGTGTCATTGGTTGAACATTTAGGTCATTTTCGTCCTCCCAAGGCTTATTCTCGTCCAATTAGGGTTTTTAACCAATCTTGTGCATCAAATAAGTGATTTTGTGTCATTGGTTAACATTTATGTCATTTTCGTCCTCCCTAGGCTCATTCTCGTCCAATTAGGGTTTTTAACCAATCTTGTGCATCCAATAAGCGATTTTGTATCATTGGTTGAACATTTAGGTCATTTTCGTCCTCCCTAGGCTTATTCTCGTCCAATTAGGGTTTTTTAACAATCTTGTGCATCCAATAAGTGATTTTGTGCCATTGGTTGAACATTTAGGTCATTTTCGTCCTCCCAAGGCTTATTCTCGTCTAATTAGGGTTTTTAACCAATCTTGTGCATGCAAAAAGTACATTTGTGTCATTGGATGAACATTTAGGTCATTTATGTCCTCCAAAAGCTTATTCTCGTCCAATTAGGGTTTTTAACCAATCTTGTGCATCCAATAAGTGATTTTGTGTCATTGGTTGAACATTTAGGTCATTTTCGTCCTCCCAAGGCTTATTCTCGTCCAATTAGGGTTTTTAACCAATCTTGTGCATCCAATAAGTGATTTTGTGCCATTGGTTGAACATTTAGAGTATTTATGTCCTCCCTAGGCTTATTCTCGTCCGATTAGGGTTTTTAACCAATCTTGTGCATCCAATAAGTACATTTGTGTCATTGGTTGAACATTTAGGTCATTTATGTCCTCCAAAAGCTTATTCTCGTCCAATTAGGGTTTTTAACCAATCTTGTGCATCTAATAAGTACATTTGTGTCATTGGTTGAACATTTAGGTCATTTTCGTCCTCCCAAGGCTTATTCTCGTCCAATTAGGGTTTTTAACCAATCTTGTGCATCCAATAAGTATATTTGTGTCATTGGTTGAACATTTAGGTCATTTTCGTCTTCCCAATGCTTATTCTCGTCCAATTAGGGTTTTTAACCAATCTTGTGCATCCAATAAGTACATTTGTGTCATTGGTTGAACATTTAGGTCATTTTCGTCCTCCCAAGGCTTATTCTCGTCCAATTAGGGTTTTTAACCAATCTTGTACATCCAATAAGTGATTTTGTATCATTGGTTGAACATTTAGGTCATTTTCGTCCACCCTAGGCTTATTCTCGTCCAATTAGGGTTTTTAACCAATCTTGTGCATCCAATAAGTACATTTGTGTCATTGGTTGAACATTTAGGTCATTTTCGTCCTCCCAAGGCTTATTCTCGTCCAATTAGGGTTTTTACCAATCTTGTGCATCCAATAAGTTATTTTGTGCCATTGGTTGAACATTTAGGTCATTTTCGTCCTCCCAAGGCTTATTCTCGTCCAATTAGGGTTTTTAACCAATCTTGTGCATCCAATAAGTACATTTGTGTCATTGGTTGAACATTTAGGCCATTTTCGTCCTCCCAAGGCTTATTCTCGTCCAATTAGGGTTTTTAACCAATCTTGTGCATCAAATAAGTGATTTTGTGTCATTGTTTGAACAATTAGGTCATTTTCGTCCTTCCAAGGCTTATTCTCGTCCAATTAGGGTTTTTAACAAATTTGTGCATCCAATAAGTACATTTGTGTCATTGGTTGAACATTTAGGTCATTTTCGTCCTCCCTAGGCTTATTCGCGTCCAATTAGGGTTTTTAACCAATCTTGTGCATCCAATAAGTACATTTGTGTCATTGGTTGAACATTTAGGCCATTTTCGTCCTCCCAAGGCTTATTCTCGTCCAATTAGGGTTTTTAACCAATCTTGTGCATCCAATAAGTACATTTGTGTCATTGGTTGAACATTTAGGCCATTTTCGTCCTCCCAAGGCTTATTCTCGTCCAATTAGGGTTTTTAACCAATCTTGTGCATCAAATAAGTGATTTTGTGTCATTGTTTGAACATTTAGGTCATTTTCGTCCTCCCAAGGCTTATTCTCGTCCAATTAGGGTTTTTAACCAATCTTTTGCATCCAATAAGTACATTTGTGTCATTGGTTGAACATTTAGGTCATTTTCGTCCTCCCAAGGCTTATTCTCGTCCAATTAGGGTTTTTAACCAATCTTGTGCATCCAATAAGTATATTTGTGTCATTGGTTGAACATTTAGGTCATTTTCGTCCTCCTAAGGCTTATTCTCATTCAATTAGGGTTTTTAACCAATCTTGTGCATCCAATAAGTACATTTGTGTCATTGGTTTAACATTTGGGTCATTTTCGTCCTCCCAAGGCTTATTCTCGTCCAATTAGGGTTTTTAACCAATCTTGTGCATCCAATAAGTAATTTTGTGTCATTGGTTGAACATTTAGGTCATTTTCGTCCTCCCAAGGCTTATTCTCGTCCAATTAGGGTTTTTAACCAATCTTGTGCATCCAATAAGTACATTTGTGTCATTGGTTGAACATTTCGGTCATTTTCGTCCTCCGAAGGCTTAATCTCGTCCAATTAGGGTTTTTAACCAATCTTGTGGATCCGATAAGTGATTTTGTGTCATTGGTTGAACATTTAGGTCATTTTCGTCCTCCTTAGGCTTATTCTCGTCCAATTAGGGTTTTTAACCAATCTTGTGCATCCAATAAGTGATTTTGTGTCATTGGTTGAACATTTAGGTCATTTTCGTCCTCCCAAGGCTTATTCTCGTCCCATTAGGGTTTTTAACCAATCTTGTGCATCCATTAAGTGATTTTGTGTCATTGGTTGAACATTTAGGTCATTTTCGTCCTCCTAAGTCTTATTCTCGTCCAATTAGGGTTTTTAACAAATCTTGTGCATACAATAAGTACATTTGTGTCTTTGGTTGAACATTTAAGTCATTTTCGTCCTCCCTAGGCTTATTCTCGTCCAATTAGGGTTTTTAACCAATCTTGTGCATCCAATAAGGACATTTGTGTCATTGGTTGAACATTTAGGTCATTTTTGTCCTCCCAATGCTTATTCTCGTCCAATTAGGGTTTTTAACCAATCTTGTGCATCCAATAAGTACATTTGTGTCATTGGTTGAACATTTAGGTCATTTTCGTCCTCCCAAGGCTTATTCTCGTCCCATTAGGGTTTTTAACCAATCTTGTGCATCCATTAAGTGATTTTGTGTCATTGGTTGAACATTTAGGTCATTTTCGTCCTCCTAAGTCTTATTCTCGTCCAATTAGGGTTTTTAATAAATCTTGTGCATACAATAAGTACATTTGTGTCTTTGGTTGAATATTTAAGTCATTTTCGTCCTCCCAAGGCTTATTCTCGTTTAATTAGGGTTTTTAACCAATCTTGTGCATCCAATAAGTGATTTTGTGTCATTGGTTTGAAATTTAAGTCATTTTCGTCCTCCCTAGGCTTATTCTCGTCCAATTAGGGTTTTTAACCAATCTTGTGCATCCAATAAGTGATTTTGTGTCATTAGTTGAACATTTAGGTCATTTTCGTCCTCCCAAGGCTTATTCTTGTCCAATTAGCGTTTTTAACAAATCTTGTGCATCCAATAAGTGATTTTGTGTCATTGGTTCAACATTTAGGTCATTTTCGTCCTCCCTAGTCTTATTCTCGTCCAATTAAGGCTTTTAACCAATCTTGTGCATCCAATAAGTACATTTGTGTCATTGGTTGAACATTTAGGTCATTTTCGACCTCCCTAGGCTTATTCTCGTCCAATTAGGGTTTTTAACCAATCTTGTGCATCCAATAAGTACATTTGTGTAATTGGTTGAACATTTAGGTCATTTTGGATCTCCCAAGGCTTATTCTCATCCAATTAGGGTTTTTAACCAATCTTGTGCATCCAATAATTGATTTTCTGCCATTAGTTGAACATTTAGATCATTTTCGTCCTCCCTAGGCTTATTCTCCTCCAATTAGGGTTTTTAACCAATCTTGTGCATCCAATAAGTACATTTGTGTCATTGGTTGAACATTTAGGTCATTTTCGTCCTCCCAAGTCTTATTCTCCTCCAATTAGGGTTTTTAACAAATCATGTGCATCCAAGAAGTACATTTGTGTCATTGGTTGAACATTTAGGTCATTTTCGTCCTCCCAAGGCTTATTCTCGTCCAATTAGGGTTTTTAACCAATCTTGTGCATCCAATAAGTGATTTTGTGCCATTGGTTGAACATTTAGGTCATTTTCGTCCTCCCTAGGTTTATTCTCCTCCAATTAGGGTTTTTAACCAATCTTGTGCATCCAATAAGGACATTTGTGTCATTGGTTGAACATTTAGGTTATTTTCGTCCTCCCAATGCTTATTCTCGTCCAATTAGGGCTTTTAACCAATCTTGTGCATCCAATAAGTACATTGTGTCATTGGTTGAACATTTAGGTCATTTTCGTCCTCCCAAGGCTTATTCTCGTCCCATTAGGGTTTTTAACCAATCTTGTGCATCCAATAAGTGATTTTGTGTCATTGGTTGAACATTTAGGTCATTTTCGTCCTCCTAAGTCTTATTCTCGTCCAATTAGGGTTTTTAACAAATCTTGTGCATACAATAAGTACATTTGTGTCTTTGGTTGAACATTTAAGTCATTTTCGTTCTCCCAATGCTTATTCTCGTTTAATTAGGGTTTTTAACCAATCTTGTGCATCCAATAAGTGATTTTGTGTCATTGGTTGGAAATTTAGGTCATTTTCGTCCTCCTTAGGCTTATTCTCGTCCAATTAGGGTTTTTAACCAATCTTGTGCATCCAATAAGTGATTTTGTGTCATTAGTTGAACATTTAGGTCATTTTCGTCCTCCCAAGGCTTATTCTTGTCCAATTAGGATTTTTAACCAATCTTGTGCATCCAATAAGTGATTTTGTGTCATTGGTTCAACATTTAGGTCATTTTCGTCCTCCCTAGTCTTATTCTCGTCCAATTAGGGCTTTTAACCAATCTTGTGCATCCAATAAGTACATTTGTGTCATTGGTTGAACATTTAGGTCATTTTCGTCCTCCCAAGGCTTATTCTCGTCCAATTAGGGTTTTTAACCAATCTTGTGCATCCAATAAGTGATTTTGTGTCATTGGTTGAACATTTAGGTCATTTTCGTCCTCCCTAGGCTAATTCTCCTCAAATTAGGGTTTTTAACCAATCTTGTGCATCCAATAAGTACATTTGTGTCATTGGTTTAACATTTAGGTCATTTTCGTCCTCCCTAGGCTTATTCTCGTCCAATTAGGGTTTTTAACCAATCTTGTGCATCCAATAAGTACATTTGTGTCATTGGTTGAACATTTAGGTCATTTTGTCCTCCCCAGGCTTATTCTCGTCCAATTAGGGTTTTTAACCAATCTTGTGCATTCAATAAGTGATTTTGTGTCATTGGTTGAACATTTAGATCATTTTCGTCCTCCCTAGTCTTATTCTCGTCCAATTAGGGTTTTTAACCAATCTTGTGCATCCAATAAGTACATTTGTGTCATTAGTTGAACATTTAGGTCATTTTCGTCCTCCTTAGGCTTATTCTCGTCCAATTAGGGTTTTTAATCAATCTTGTGCATCCAATAAGTACATTTGTGTCATTAGTTGAACATTTAGGTCATTTTCGTCCTCCCAAGGCTTATTCTCGTTTAATTAGGGTTTTTAACCAATCTTGTGCATCCAATAAGTGATTTTGTGTCATTGGTTTGAAATTTAAGTCATTTTCGTCCTCCCTAGGCTTATTATCGTCCAATTAGGGTTTTTACCAATCTTGTGCATCCAATAAGTACATTTGTGTCATTGGTTGAACATTTAGGTCATTTTCGTCCTCCCAATGCTTATTCTCGTCCAATTAGGGTTTTTAACCAATCTTGTGCATCCAATAAGTGATTTTGTGTCATTGGTTGAACATTTAGGTCATTTTCGTCCTCCCTAGGCTTATTCTCGTCCAATTAGGGTTTTTAACCAATCTTGTGCATCCAATAAGTACATTTGTGTCATTGGTTGAACATTTATGTCATTTTTCTTCCTCCCAAGGCTTATTCGCGTCCAATTAGGGTTTTTAACCAATCTTGTGCATCCAATAAGTACATTTGTGTCATTGGTTGAACATTTAGGTCATTTTCGTCCTCCCAAGGCTTATTCTCGTCCAATTAGGGTTTTTAACCAATCTTGTGCATCCAATAAGTGATTTTGTGTCATTGGTTGAACATTTAGGTCATTTTTGTCCTCCCTAGCCTTATTCTCTTCCAATTAGGGTTTTTAACTTATCTTGTGCATCCAATAAGTGATTTTGTGTCATTGGTTGAACATTTAGGTCATTTTCGTCCTCCCTAGGCTTATTCTCGTCCAATTATGGTTTTTAACCATTCTTGTGCATCCAATAAGTGATTTTGTGCCATTGATTGAACATTTAGGTCATTTTCGTCATCCCAAGGCTAATTCTCGTCCAATAGGGTTTTTAACCAATCTTGTGCATCCAATAAGTACATTTGTGTCATTGGTTGAACATTTAGGTCATTTTCGTCCTCCCAAGGCTTATTCTCGTCCAATTAGGGTTTTTAACCAATCTTGTGCATCCAATAAGTGATTTTGTGTCATTGGTTGAACATTTAGGTCATTTTCGCCCTCCTTAGGCTTATTCTCGTCCAATTAGAAATTTTAAAAAATCTTGTGCATCCAATAAGTGATTTTGTGCCATACGTTGAACATTTAGGTCATTTTCGTCCTCCCAAGTCTTATTCTCGTCCAATAGGGTTTTTAACCAATCTTGTGCATCCAATAAGTACATTTGTGTCATTGGTTGAACATTTAGGTCATTTTCGTCCTTCCAAGGCTTATTCTCGTCCAATTAGGGTTTTTAACCAATCTTGTGCATCCAATAAGTACATTTGTGTCATTGGTTGAACATTTATGTCATTTTTGTCCTCCCAAGGCTTATTCTCGTCCAATTAGGGTTTTTAACGAATCTTGTGCATCCAATAAGTACATTTGTGTCATTGGTTGAACATTTAGGTCATTTTCGTCCTCCCAAGTCTTATTCTCGTCCAATTAGGGTTTTTAACCAATCTGGTGCATCCAATAAGTACATTTGTGTCATTGATTGAACATTAAGGTCATTTTCGTCCTCCCAAGGCTTATTCTCGTCCAATTAGGGTTTTTAACCAATCTTGTGCATCCAATAAGTACATTTGTTTTATTGGTTGAACATTTAGGTCATTTTCGCCCTCCCAAGGCTTATTCTCCTCCAATTAGGGTTTTTAACCAATCTTGTGCATCCAATAAGTACATTTGTGTCATTGGTTGAACATTTAGGTCATTTTCGTCCTCCCAAGGCTTATTCTCGTCCAATTAGGGTTTTTAACCAATCTTGTGCATCCAATAAGTGATTTTGTGTCATTGGTTGAACATTTAGGTCATTTTTGTCCTCCCTAGCCTTATTCTCTTCCAATTAGGGTTTTTAACTTATCTTGTGCATCCAATAAGTGATTTTGTGTCATTGGTTGAACATTTAGGTCATTTTCGTCCTCCCTAGGCTTATTCTCGTCCAATTATGGTTTTTAACCATTCTTGTGCATCCAATAAGTGATTTTGTGCCATTGATTGAACATTTAGGTCATTTTCGTCATCCCAAGGCTAATTCTCGTCCAATAGGGTTTTTAACCAATCTTGTGCATCCAATAAGTACATTTGTGTCATTGGTTGAACATTTAGGTCATTTTCGTCCTCCCAAGGCTTATTCTCGTCCAATTAGGGTTTTTAACCAATCTTGTGCATCCAATAAGTGATTTTGTGTCATTGGTTGAACATTTAGGTCATTTTCGTCCTCCCAATGCTTATTCTCTTCCAATTAGGGGTTTTAACCAATCTTGTGCATCCAATAAGTACATTTGTGTCATTGGTTGAACATTTAGGTCATTTTCGTCCTCCCAAGGCTTATTCTCGTCCAATTAGGGTTTTTAACCAATCTTGTGCATCCAATAAGTGATTTTGTGTCATTGGTTGAGCATTTAGGTCATTTTCGTCCTCCCAAGGCTTATTCTCAGTTAATTAGGGTTTTTAACCAATCTTGTGCATCCAATAAGTACATTTGTGTCATTGGTTGAACATTTAGGTCATTTTCGTCCTCCCAAGGCTTATTCTCGTCCAATTAGGGTTTTTAACCAATCTTGTGCATCCAATAAGTGATTTTGTGTCATTGGTTGAACATTTAGGTCATTTTCGTCCTCCAAAGGCTTATTCTTGTCCAATTTGGGTTTTTAACCAATCTTGTGCATCCAATAAGTGATTTTGTGTCATTGGTTGAACATTTAGGTCATTTTCGTCCTCCCAAGGCTTATTCTCGTCCAATTAGGGTTTTTAACCAATTTTGTGCATCCAATAAGTGATTTTGTGTCATTGGTTGAACATTTAGTTCATTTTCGTCCTCCCAAGGCTTATTGTCATCCAATTAGGGTTTTTAACCAATCTTGTGCATACAATAAGTGATTTTGTGTCATTGGTTGAACATTTAGGACATTTTTGTCCTCCCTAAGCTTATGCTCGTCCAATTATGGTTTTTAACCAATCTTGTGCATCCAATAAGTACATTTGTGTCATTGGTTGAACATTTAGGTCATTTTCGTCCTCCCAAGGCTTATTCTCGTCCAATTAGGGTTTTTAACCAATCTTGTGCATCCAATAAGTGATTTTGTGTCATTGGTTGAACATTTAGTTCATTTTCGTCCTCCTAAAACTTATTCTCGTCCAATTAGGGTTTTTAACCAATCTTGTGCATCCAATAAGTGATTTTGTGTCATTGGTTGAACATTTAGGTCATTTTCGTCCTCCCAAGGCTTATTCTCGTCCAATTAGGGTTTTTAACCAATCTTGTGCATCCAATAAGTACATTTGTGTCATTGGTTGAACATTTAGGTCATTTTCGTCCTCCCAAGGCATTTTCTCGTCCAATTATGGTTTTTAACCAATCTTGTGCATCCAATAAGTACATTTGTGTCATTGGTTGAACATTTAGGTCATTTTCGTCCTCCCAAGGCTTATTCTCGTCCAATTAGGGTTTTTAACCAATCTTGTGCATCCAATAAGTGATTTTGTGCCATTGGTTGAAAATTTAGGTCATTTTCGTCCTCCCAAGACTTATTCTCGTTCAATTAGGGTTTTTAACCAATCTTGTGCATCCAATAAGTACATTTGTGTCATTGGTTGAACATTTAGGTCATTTTCGTCCTCCCAAGGCTTATTCTCGTCCAATTAGGGTTTTTAACCAATCTTGTGCATCCAATAAGTGATTTTGTGTCATTGGTTGAACATTTAGGTCATTTTCGTCTTCCCAAGGCTTATTCTCGTCCAATTAGGGTTTTTAACCAATCTTGTGCATCCAATAATTACATTTGTGTCATTGGTTGAACATTTAGGTCATTTTCGTCCTCCCAAGGCTTATTCTCGTCCAATTAGGGTTTTGAACCAATCTTGTGCATCCAATAAGTGATTTTGTGTCATTGGTTGAACATTTAGGTCATTTTCATCCTCTAGGGACTTTTTCTCGTCCAATTAGGGTTTTTAACCAATCTTGTGCATCCAATAAGTACATTTGTGTCATTGGTTGAACATTTAGGTCATTTTCGTCCTCCCAAGGCTTATTCTCGTCCAATTAGGGTTTTTAACCAATCTTGTGCATCCAATAAGTGATTTTGTGTCATTGGTTAAATATTTAGGTCATTTTCGTCCTCTAGGGACTTATTCTCGTCAATTTAGGGTTTTTAACCAATCTTGTGCATCCAATAAGTGATTTTGTGTCTTTGGTTGAACATTTAGGTCATTTTCGTCCTCCCTAGGCTTATTCTCGTTCAATTGGGGATTTGAACCAATCTTGTGTATCAAATAAGTGATTTTGTGTCATTGTTTGAACATTTAGGTTATTTTCGTCCTCCCAAGGCTTATTCTCGTCCAATTAGGGTTTTTAACCAATTGTGTGCATCCAATAAGTACATTTGTGTCATTGGTTGAACATTTAGGTCATTTTCGTCCTCCCGAGGCTTATTCTCGTTCAATTAGGGTTTTGAACCAATCTTGTGCATCCAATAAGTGATTTTTTGTCATTGTTTGAACATTTAGGTTATTTTCGTACTCCCTAGGCTTATTCTCGTCCAATTAGGGTTTTTAACCAATCTTGTGCATCCAATAAGTACATTTGTGTCATTGGTTGAACATTTAGGTCATTTTCGTCCTCCCAAGGCTTATTCTCGTCTAATTAGGGTTTTTAACCAATCTTGTGCATCCAATAAGTGATTTTGTGTCATTGGTTGAACATTTAGGTCATTTTCATCCTCTAGGGACTTATTCTCGTCCAATTAGGGTTTTTAACCAATCTTGTGCATCCAATAAGTACATTTGTGTCATTGGTTTAACATTTAGGTCATTTTCGTCCTCCCAAGGCTTATTCTCATCCAATTAGGGTTTTTAACCAATCTTGTGCATCCAATAAGTGATTTTGTGTCATTGGTTGAACATTTAGGTCATTTTCGTCCTCTAGGGACTTATTCTCGTCCAATTAGGGTTTTTAACCAATCTTGTGCATCCAATAAGTGATTTTGTGTCTTTGGTTGAACATTTAGGTCATTTTCGTCCTCCCTAGGCTTATTCTCGTTCAATTAGGGATTTGAACCAATCTTGTGTATCAAATAAGTGATTTTGTGTCATTGTTTGAACATTTAGGTTATTTTCGTCCTCCCAAGGCTTATTCTCGTCCAATTAGGGTTTTTGACCAATTTTGTGCATCCAATAAGTACATTTGTGTCATTGGTTGAACATTTAGGTCATTTTCGTCCTCCCAAGGCTTATTCTCGTCCAATTAGGGTTTTGAACCAATCTTGTGCATCCAATAAGTGATTTTGTGTCATTGTTTTAAATTTAGGTTATTTTCGTCCTCCCAAGGCTTATTCTCGTCCAATTAGGGTTTTTAACCAATCTTGTGCATCCAATAAGTACATTTGTGTCATTGGTTGAACATTTAGGTCATTTTCGTCCTCCCAAGGCTTATTCTCGTCCAATTAGGGTTTTTAACCAATCTTGTGCATCCAATAAGTGATTTTTTGTCATTGGTAGAACATTTAGGTCATTTTCGTCCTCCCAAGGCTTATTCTCGTCCAATTAGGGTTTTTAACCAATCTTGTGCATCCAATAAGTACATTTGTGTCATTGGTTGAACATTTAGGTCATTTTCGTCCTCCTTAGGCTTATTCTCGTCCAATTAGGGTTTTTAATCAATCTTGTGCATCCAATAAGTACATTTGTGTCATTGGTTGAACATTTAGGTCATTTTCGTCCTCCTTAGGCTTATTCTCGTCCAATTAGGGTTTTTAACCAATCTTGTGCATCCAATAAGTGATTTTGTGTCATTGGTTTGAAATTTAAGTCATTTTCGTCCTCCCTAGGCTTATTATCGTCCAATTAGGGTTTTTAACCAATCTTGTGCATCCAATAAGTACATTTGTGTCATTGGTTGAACATTTAGGTCATTTTGTCCTCCCCAGGCTTATTCTCGTCCAATTAGGGTTTTTAACCAATCTTGTGCATCCAATAAGTGATTTTGTGTCATTGGTTGAACATTTAGGTCATTTTCGTCCTCCCTAGGCTTATTCTCGTCCAATTAGGGTTTTTAACCAATCTTGTGCATCCAATAAGTACATTTGTGTCATTGGTTGAACATTTAGGTCATTTTCGTCCTCCCAATGCTTATTCTCGTCCAATTAGGGTTTTTAACCAATATTGTGCATCCAATAAGTGATTTTGTGTCATTGGTTGAACATTTAGGTCATTTTCGTCCTCCCAAGGCTTATTCTCGTCCAATTAGGGTTTTTAACCAATCTTGTGCATCCAATAAGTACATTTGTGTCATTGGTTGAACATTTAGGTCATTTTCGTCCTCCCTAGGCTTACTCTCGTCCAATTAGGGTTTTTAACCAATCTTGTGCATCCAATAAGTGATTTTGTGTCATTGGTTGAACATTTAGGTCATTTTCGTCCTCCCTAGTCTTATTCTCGTCCAATTAGGGTTTTTAACCAATCTTGTGCATCCAATAAGTACATTTGTGTCATTAGTTGAACATTTAGGTCATTTTCGTCCTCCTTAGGCTTATTCTCGTCCAATTAGGGTTTTTAATCAATCTTGTGCATCCAATAAGTACATTTGTGTCATT